>JAVQJD010011935.1:0-16808 GCA_036023655.1 Nannoperca australis
CTCGAGGTTTCTACCTGTTAAAAGGGAGTTTTTCCTTGCCGTTGTCGCCTAGTGCTTGCTCATGGTGGGAACGTTGGGTCTTTGTGTGTGTGTGGAAGTTGGTCTCGACCGGCTCCATGTGATTGAGTGCCCTGAGATAACTTTGTTATGATATGGCGCCATATAAATAAAATTGAATTGAATTGAATTGAATAACCAGCTTAAAAAAAACTTTCAAAAAAGTTACATCTTCACCTGAAAATTCTGCTTTTTGCATTTTCTCATGGCTTCCCTGGTCATTCGAATGTCTCAACTTAAGTCACGCCACACATTAGGTCAAGGTCAGACAGAGGAAAGTGTTTTGAGGGCAGTAAAATAAATTGTAGATGGTGCATTTCACTCTGGAACAGATGTCAAGAGCAATCATCAACTGTCTCGTCTATTTTTAATATGATCACTTCTTTACTTTAGGTTAGCAAACCAACACATCGTGGGCATTTGCATAGCAGCAAAGAATATGTAATGATCCTTGTGGACTTTGAGCTCTGCTGCAAGCAGCTGTGGCGGTAGCTAGGCCTGTTTTTGTTTCTTTTCACTGTAATCTGTTCAGTAAAACACTAGTGGTTAACACTTTTAAGAAGGCAATTCCTTAGAATTTCTTTCCTCTGAAACATGAGGACCTCTTGATAACTGTAAACATCAAATCTAAATTTACAGGTTTATATTACAGTGATAAAGAAGATTTTTGAAATATCAAACTCAGGGACATCTCAAAGTTGTTCTTCAGTTAGTTAGACAACTTTTCTTTTTTTGTAACCCATTCATTATAGCTTATTTTGGCATTTTTTCTTTTTAACTGAAAGGAACTTGGCATATTTGTAATGTAAGCTGGTAAAGTTATGGATTGTGAAAATCCTGAGGTATAAAGACCTTACAGAATAAAAACATATCTCTTGTAAAGTAAGACATTTTGGCAAATACTTTTTTTTATTTTTATGATAGTTAGGTGAGAAGATTGATACCATACTCGTCCATTAAATATGAAGCTATATCCAGCAGCTGGCTAAGCTTAGCTCAAATACTGGAAACAGGGAAACAGCTAGTCTGGTTCTGTATATCTGCAGTTGTATTTACAGTCATACAAGAAAAAACCCTTTCTAAGATTTAAAGGCTGTTACAAGTAGACAGTCCTCTTTTAGGATAGTGCAGGTAACAGGTTGTGTAAAAAAGGAAATTAAATACAAGGTTGGAAGGGTTTTTGAAATTCTTTGAAATTTTAATCACCAATATGCTTAAATTATTCACAAACACATAATCTGTAGAACTGATACATATGCTATATTAAATTGTACAAGTTCAAGACATAATTTATGCTAAATAGAAAGTACAGCATAATGCAACATGCATCATACATAAAATTTACAGCTGGGGCTGTGGTAGCCTGATTGAAGTGACTATGAGGTCTATGCTGCCTGCAGTTTCATGGAAGTTTTACATGTGTATTAAATGTCAATTATCTTATTTTCTGCTTCCACTGTACTGCTTTGTTTGTCACTCCCAAGCTATAAAAACTGTTGGCTAAATAACTCTGATTGTCAAAAGATACAGCACATAAATGCACATTAGGGCATCAATCACAGTCTTATGGGATCCAGGCTGAGATTGTGCAAATAATTACATCCAAACAAACTGACTGCATCTCACACATACAGAGAACTATCTGTTCTTAAAGCACCAACATAATGTTGCTCACAACATCAGGTCAGAAGATAAATAAAATAAGATCATGACAAAATATTAGGTTGATCATCGTGACAGAGGACACTACACATCCGCTATACACCACACACATCTGTATTAATAATAAAATATAAACGTATTACACGTAACTTGTTAAACCAGAAGAAGTGATTTTATATTTATATACGTAATTTTAAATCCCATGGACACGTGATTTCTTATGAGTCTAGGCATCATCTTACCTATAGATCCTTTCCTAATGGAAAATAAGACTTTAAAAGACATTTTATTGAAGCCTGCTGGGTCGTTTGAACACTAGTCACTTTAACAGCCCCATCACTCACTGCAGTTAAAAACTGCATCAGTGACCTGACTTCTGTTTAGATTTATTGCTACACAGGATGTCTGCTCAAAATAGACATAGAATATCAAGTAGCATTTGTTGCACGAGCACACACACACACACAAATGCCATATGACAGTAACATGTTTGCATTAGAAACATGTGTGTGTGTAAAATGTGTGGTTAATTTAAAATTGTATTTATTATGTAGTTCCAGCATTATGGATGTGCAAAAACAATACCGCTACTAGCAGCTTCTGATATTAAACTGGGTTGAGGGGCTCTTCAGGCTAATCGTGTGCTGTAGTAAGTACTTTACATACAGTGTGACAAGACTGTCACCGTGACCATGGAGGGTAAGGGTGGAAAGTGGCTGTGGATTTATATTTGACTGATACACCTGTCCAAGTCAATTTGTCATTGTGATGCCGCCCCAAGTAAACAAGTTCAGTGATCTGTGTAAGGCTGCCTTGCCTTGACTAACTGATTTGATTGGCAAAGTAAACCAAAACCAGAGCCATTTTGCATCTACTTTGTGGATGTTTTGTTGTTTGAAAAGGACGTGTGCATTCACAAAGGACATCAGATATAAAATCAATTCTTTTGATGTGCTCTTTTTAAGGAGTACATAAAACATGTTTTTGTTAGTGTGTATAACATAGTGTTGTTATGAACGGTGATTGACAAAATACAACTTTTAAATAAAATATGTATTAATGCTTTGTTCATCTTTCCAAATAACAAGACTGGCTCTTTTGGGATGCTACACTATATATATATGTGATACTTGATACATTTAACCTGTTATAAAAAATAAAAAAAAATTATAACAGCTGGTTTTCCTGGTTGGTTGTCGTAACGACAGACTAATGGTCTGCAAAGACCATCAACTGTTGGTGAAGGAGAGAGATGTACTGGATGGACTAGATGAAGTATTGTAACCATCTGAAAAAACACCAAGAAAACCAAGTGATTCAGTCTGTGGCAAAACAATAGGTCAACTGATACTAAAACAAGATTAAGAGTCTACAGCCATGACTCTGTGAGACTGGACTTTAGTGTAGCAGTGCTATGAGCTAAATGGTTCGGTCAGCATGCTAACATGCTTACAATGATACAGTTAACACGCTGATGTTTATGCATATCATAGTCATTAGCAATTTATAAAATATCTTGACAATATGATGGACAGTGGTTAAGCTGTTAACGCTAAACACATTCATGATCTTATTGTGGATGCTAACATTTGCTAATTAGCACTAACCATACAGTACAGCTGTGGCTAATGTCTTTACATGAAGCATTAGGCTAAGTAACATTTTGACCAGATGGAACACCACTTTACATTACACATTGAGATACTTTGAGTGACATTAATGTCTCTATCAAAATATTGTACCAATCTATCTAGTAAATGTTGAGATACCAGTAATCAGGGTTCATCCTCCAGGAAGCATGAATGTCTGTATAAATGTTTATGGCAATCCGTCCAATACCTGTTGAGATATTTCAATCTAGACCAAAGTAGTGGACTGACCAATCAACTAAAATAGGCTGCTAGCATGACTTAAATGTTGTTTACCTCTTCTTCTTCCCCAGTTCCGGAAAAAACCCAATCGACTTGATGATGAGATTCCAGCACTGTTGCTCTAAAACAAGAACAAAAGCAAAAGCATGAATCACTAGAATATTTGAACCTACTAACAAAAAAATGACATGAAGTAAACTGTCCTTACCCTTGTCCTACTCCATGAAGTTTGTGACTTTGCTACTATTTCTAACCGCACCTGAAAAGTGAATTCTCAAAGATTAGTTTAAATAAAAACACGTTTTTGAGGGGTCAATAAGTATGACCCTTACTCATTTATATAGTTAAAAGAGGTGGAAAAGGGTTACCAGTGTTCTAATATGCTTGTTGACATAACTGTGGTATTACTCATGTCTATGACAGTCAATTATTGTTATTTCTAACACTGTAATAACGATTTACTTTTAATTGGCAAGCATAAAACGTTTTGTGTCTGATAAGCCGTCAAAAACTGGATGGATAATTGAAACAGGACTGTCTTAATCATATGTCCCTTTCCCACTAGTACATTTAACAACACGTGTAAATTTGCATGTATTATTTTTCAATGCAGTGCCCTTTTCACGTAAGCTACCTCTGTAAGGTGTTTTGTTTGATATGTGGAATTTAGATAATGTAAAATCACAATGGTTGCTGTAACGTCCTAGAATTAGTTTCAATATTCACTGTTTCTTGAGATTCATCAGGTCTGCTGCTCAGCAGCAAATTTATGTTGCACATTAGCAATACCATACTAGAGAAATAACATAATATGTGAATCCTACTTCAGAGTGGATTTTCCCTTTAATTAAGTGAGCAGACATACACACCTTTTTGTCCAAGAGCGTTCCAAACACCAATATGAAGAAACCCTTTAAAGAAAGACACAGAGTATGATCAGCAAAGCAGGCTTCAACGACGAAAGGCAAACTCACTATACAGAACCTGTAGAATAATTTTAGGTACAGCATACAATTATATATAGATCAGTATTACTAACTACTGTATTTGTACCTGCAGTGAATTGAAGAATGCAAATGAAATATGGATTCCTCTATTGTACTGCGTGTTGATCGTTAGGAATCCCAGAATCCAAGTTAATCCAAAAAATGGTGTGAGGACAGCCAAACTCCTAGCGATAACCACAAGAATGTGTCTCTCAGCTTTTTGTGAAGCATCTTCCACTGCCCCTCTCTTCAATATTTTATATATCACCACAAGCAGGACTACAAGGTTTATCACGACTATTGACAGCGCAGGGATCACAAATGCCAGTAGTGCTCTGGACTCCTTCCAGTTAAGCCAGCAGTCCTCAGTTCCTCGGATGTATGAACTTTTGGGCGCAGTTACAGCTATAGTTATGACTGCGATGATGAGAGGGGCCCCATAGCCTAGAGAAAATCCAATGGCCAACATAGATCTTTTAGTCAAACCTCCGTCAAAGACACTGACTGTGCGATAGAGTAACAGCAGAGCTAATGCTAACATCCAGAAGAACGTGGCTAGGTAGAACAAATGGATAAAAAATGTAGCCGCATTGCATGCTGATGGGTTTTCCTTCTTTTCATTTGAAATGGCTGCTCCAATAATAAACCAAATGTTTGCAATCAGGAGAGACACAGCAATGTTAACAATGGAAACATGACGCAAGTGAGATGTGTTGTTCTTCCTTATTTTTTTCCATATGACAGCTTCAGTAATGAGGCATATGACCAAGGAAGCCATGGATATGCCAACTCCAATGTAGGTTATAATGTTCAACACAGGGTCATCTGGGCTGTTGGGTGACATAAGGATAGAGAACGAGGTCAGGTGGTTGCAGTTGCAGGTGACGGTGTCATTGTTGTTGTGTACCAACGTGCAGCCCTTGTCATCCCATCCCCCAAGACCATTGAAAAGGCTGAAGTTCCAGAAAACACACTGAGGGTTTTGCAGAGAATTGTTTAGAATACCAAATGTGAACGAAATATTATTGATGGTGCCACTAGACTGAACAAGTACGACTTTCCCATTGATTAAGTAGTTGGTTGAATTGACTTTGTCTCTTGCAGGGAGTACGTTATCCATTGAGGCAAATGTTATCACAGTGATTGACTGGTTTCCTCCATCAGACTCTGGTATGATTATCTCCACTGAAGAGTTAAAGTCTGCATTAAACATGTCTGTGAATGCAGTTTTGTTCAAGAGAACAGAAGGTGTGACAATGTCAAAAGAGTCATTGGTAAGGAGTTTTGTTATATTCTCAAGGGAGAACAATAATGTTGAGCTGACACTTGTCGTTTCTGAGATGTTTGTTTTGGCGTTTAGAATGTTCCATGAGTTCTTTGCCCCATCTGTGGTGAGGACACCTGCAGTTAATAGGATATCCTAAATTGAAAGCAAATAATATATTAGATTATGTGAAATTGTAATGAAAGTGGATATTGTGTTGGACAAAAACCTCAGCAGACTAATTCACATACCTTCATTGAAGTTGGATTTATTGAGATATTTATTGATTTTGACACATTAGCTACATTGTTGAGTATTACAACAGTGGCGTTAATGTTTGCAGAAGAGTTAACCACTTCCTTAGAGAAGTTGATAGTGACATTGCTGAGTTGTTGCAAGAAGCCTGGCAATGAATTGTTATTCAAGTTCTGTGAGATTGAAAAGAAAAAAGCAGAAGCATTACACAGTATCTCAAAGATTAAATATTGACTCACAGTATCTTTGAAATTATTTTCATACCAAGAGGTTTTATTTGTATAAAAATCTTCGTGGTGGAATTTTGTACATATGGGTATGACCAACTGAGATTTTGTTGAGCAGATACTCAACACTAAAGGACCTGGACCAAGAAAACACAATTCCAAAGCATAATGATAGTCTTCAACCAACCCTTATGGGAAATGAAGCACTGCTTTTCAACTTGATGTTAGGAAACTTTTAAACATTTAAATTTCTGACATCTTCACATTTCCTCATAGAAAAATATCTTTCCCTGCCCATAGTTGACACAAGTTATTCTGTAGATCTTGATGCACAGGACTTTTCCATTAGGCAAGGTAAGCAACTGCCTGGGGCCCAAATAAAAGGGCCCCCGAACATCTATGTATTTATTATGATGTTTACATATTACAAAAATGTTACTATTCTAACCCAACCTAAAAAGAAACTTCAAAGTGCTTCTTTTATCATGCAATGTTAGTTTTATGCAACTGTATACTTGTATTCCACTTCTACTAGGAGGGATTCAGTCCCTTCTATTTCAGAGGAAACATTGTTATTCTACTACATTTATCTGACAGCGTAATTGTTACTTCAGATAACAGATGTCAATATATGACCAACCATTTGTATTAAGTATTAATGTGATAGTTTTACTTAAGCTTGGAGTTCTTATTTTACCACTGCCAAGACCAACATTCAGAATTAGAGAAAGGGTGAAATTAAGACACGATGGGGGCTGGAGTTTGCCTAAGGTCCCCAAATCACTAAATTCCCCCCTGTCTAGGCCATCCCTCTGTGTCAGAAACAGCTGGAGAAGTAAGTCACCTTAGACTGTATGAGCAGCTCTTGAACCTGTCGTAGGATGCAGTTGTTTTGTACATCTTCCCATCCACCTTTTAACATACAAACTGCTGACTTTTCACCCACACTGTCTGGCTTGCAGGGAGCTACAGCCTTGTCACCAACAGCTCCATCACCAAAGTCAGTATCGACACAAACACGTGCTAGAGAGAAAGAAATAATTATTTATTACTCACAGGAAAATATATTTTGACTTGAATTGTATCATATGCTCTAATGTCTGGATCAATACTTACTCCCATTGAAAAACGCTACTGTTATTTCACTTTTAAATTCTTGATAGGTTTTCTCATAACAAGTGAACTTCTTTTCCGTGAGTCCACAGTCAGAGATTGAAAACTGATAGGTGATATTAACACCTGTGCTTAAACATACAAAACAGTATCAGCATTGAATAATATTTATGTATACCCATTCTCACAAATAGTTGTTTGAGTACTACATTAATAAGATTTCCCAATGGCTTATTTGCTGTATGGTGCTTTTCTGTTTTAGGTTCACCTGAATCAGTGCTGCCTTCAAACATCACCTCATATGGACTGTTGACGGAGCACTGCAGTAGCACTTTATTTCCAACCTCACAGTGGACATTTGTTCTGATTGGTGTCACTTGGATCAGTGGTGACTGTGTGAGAGTTAATGTTCCGTTCTGTCTGAAAACTGATTTGTCAGTTTGATGTTTCAGCTTACATTCATAAAATCCTGCAATTAAAGGCAATCATTAATTAACATCAAATCAATGTGAAGCCAGTATTACCAAACAAATATATGGGAAGAAACCATCATCAAGACGGGCAGCAACCTAAAGCACATTTTCATCTGTGATCCATGGCAGGTTGATGGCATGTGAAACATTAAAAGAAAACATACAAAGGCACACAAGCACAGACAAATAGTAAGACAATGACATAACCACTACTCCGGATTATGACTGCATGTTTTATTGTCCAGTAGCCACTGTTTTATCAATTTGGAGAAAGAGATGAGAGATGTGATATTTCTAGTTCTATGTCATACATGCTCTGCCCTCTAACGGGCTTCGCTATAGGTTTATCCCCTCGAGGCTCCGCCTCGACACCTGACTCAAAGTTTAATGTACTCATCCTCCAATCAGAGGGTAGTATCCTCCCCCTATTTAACCCCAGTCTGTGCATTGCTCGTATCCCTTTTTTTACTCAGCAACCTGTTGTCTTGAGTTCTACAGCAAAAAATCCGTCCTTCTGTCCAAAGGTCATTACTTCCTACTTTCAATCTCGGGTGATGCGCCTGAGAGCCTTTTTTTCCTCCGCCGTATGCATCCTTGGGGGACCTACGTCTCCATGGCTTGTGCCTGGTGCACGCTGTGTTCACCTATGTGGCCCGTACGGCAGGTTCCAGGCAGTCCGACCAATTGTTTGTTGGGTACGGTGGCCGGGCTCGAGGAGCCCCACTGTCCTCCCAGCGGCTGGCCCATTGGGTGTGTGCGGCCATCCGGGGGAGATACGAGGCCCCCGGGGGGGGGGTTTAAGCCAATAACCAAGCCCGTTAGAGGGCAGAGCATGTACGACATAGAAATATAGGTGTAGAAAAAGTACCTTACGGCAATCAGGCTTTTCCTATTGAGCAGCACTAGACCCACAGAAATGTAGGTTACCTAATGTAACCCCAGTTCTATGAGCACATGCGAGGCCCTCTAACTGCCAGCCCAGCTGGTCCCAGGGTGGTTGCTGAGTTTTCAAGGGAAACGAGCAATGCACAGACTGGGGTTATATAGGGGGAGGATACTACCCCCTGACTGGAGGATGAGTACATTGAACT
Source organism: Nannoperca australis (assembly GCA_036023655.1). NCBI lineage: Eukaryota > Metazoa > Chordata > Actinopteri > Centrarchiformes > Percichthyidae > Nannoperca > Nannoperca australis. The sequence goes on from JAVQJD010011935.1 coordinate 9,000, forward strand.
TTGACTCAGGTGCCGAGGCGGAGCCTCGAGGGGATAGACCAATAGCGAAAGCCCGTTAAAGGGCCTCGCATGTACTCATAGAACTGGGGTTACATTAGGTAACCTATATTTTTACAGCTGAAATCTTTGCAGTCACCAGATGAAACAAATCAATCAGTTATATTGATGGAGATATTCCTGCAAATATAAAGTTCCATCATTACAACTGCTGCTCCTCAGAGGGTGGGGGCGTAGCTGGGGCACGTTTAAAGTTTCTGAATCTTGTTTGTTGTCAGACTCAGGAAACCAGGTATTTATAATAAAACACACAGACACTCTGTGAAAGGGCTGCTTTTATTAATCAATAGAAAAAAATAGTGTTTCAATACACAAATGACTTGTGCGTGTTCCGGGGAGAAAACAAAAATAATTTACTGTAATAATTCGTTAAACTGGATCAAAGATCTTTGGAGTCACTGACGAAGACAAAAATCTTACATGACAAAGTTGAAATATTTTGAAAAGAAGTCATTTGGAGAAAAATTTAAAGTAAAAACGTAATTAAGAGAAACATTTTGAGGAAAAAATTAAAATTTACAACACGTGGTTGCAATTTAAAAAAATATGACAAATCTTAAATTTACAAGAAATCAAGTCAGTTACAAGAAGGTCAAAGTATTTTTACGTATTGATCTAAAAGTCTACATATCAAAGTCAATTAATGTTTTTTTTCTGTAAATGACGACTTTATTTAACTGCAATGATAGCGTCAAGCTGCAGATCAACAACAATTAACCACAATATTTTCTATGAATAAAACTGGACAAGAATTAAAGGAGCCAAACATTTAATAATCAATTATTAAACCTTAAATTCTGCTGATCGGTGATAAAAGTCTGAGCTCGTACCAAAGTTCAGCCTCGGGATTTCATCAATACGCAGATGTAAATTTAAAAAAGGACAATTTGTAACTTTAAAAAAGAAAAAAGAAAAATAAATAAATAAGTTAAAGATTGAAATGTTTTGCTTGATGATTTTAGAAATCAGAAATAAAGACTTAATGGGTGGTCTGTTTTTCACTTCATGATGCAGTCGTTTCTAAACTAAAAAACATTAAATGCACAAATCAAACAAACATGCAACAGAGATTGATATTGATTTCCCCCTGATTCAACTGGCTGCTTTAAATCATCTGAAAAGTACCACAAGTCCCAGAAAGCATTGCTGTAAAAATTATCCAATCAGAGAGCTCCAGACTGCAGGCTGAAGTCAGTCTTTGTAGATAAATTCAGGCATTTGAATCAATTCACTTTCAGATTGTTGTACTAAATATGAGGCTCATGGGTAATGGAGTATTCAGAGCTGCAGACTAAAGTGAGGGGACAAACATGTTTACCAGCTGAACCTGTGGGAGGTCTTCAACATTCACACAGTGGAAATGAAAAGTAAGTTTCTGGACAAAGTGGAAATGTTTGATCTGAGCTCTGTGCTGCATGCAGTTGTGCTCAAACCTTCAAACGATAAAACTGATCACAAAGCTGTTCATAGGCAACACGTGGTCCCAAATATAAACTCAAAGTGTCTGCTGGACCAGAAGTCAACAGTTTCTCTCCTGAATGGAAACAAAACAGAGATGTTCTCTTCTTACTGTGGATTCTGTTTCTTATAATTACAAGAAAACATTGTTTTTAATTGTGAGATAAGATCGTATAACTTTAATAATAGTATTGTAATGAGATAAAAGATCTCAGAATAACGAGACAAAGATCGAGTAACTGAGGTAAATATCAGTAGCTGTGGAAACAAATGAAGATCGTAGCTTCCAGACAGAATTGCAAAATTAAATGATTGATTGCGTAATCACCAAATAAAATTGTATATTATTTGTTATTTGGAGGACACTGAGCTTCGGTACGACTTGGCATAAAAACCAAACAAATCTAAAACTGAAAGTAAAACTGAAAAAAACTGAGCTGTTAGCGAGCAACAACCAGCGCAAGCTATGCTAACATTAGCAACAAATGCTATATTTTATGTTATTGTATTTGTATCTGTGCTTACTATAAATGTTATTCAAGTTTCCTTTTTAGTTGCTTATGTTGGTACAGTGTTGCTCTTATTTTTATATTTATTTATTTTTATGTAATTTAATCTTCAAGAATCAAATTCACTGAACCAAACTGGGACATTAGTGTTAATATCCTGCTAATGTTTGTTAGCAGGTGAGCTGAAGGTCCTGATCCAGCAGAGAGAAAGTGACAGGAAGTGACACGTGGTAACCGTGCAGTGATGTCACATAAGTGCAGAAAGTGTAAAGGAAACAGTTTCTTATTTAAGAGACCAGCATCTCACTTTAACCTTTGACTTCCTGTTTCATCAGCCTTCAGAGTGCTGTGGGGGGGGGAACTGAGCATGATGAAGGAGGCGGGGCTTTCAGATTCATGATAGATTTTGAAGGAAACCTGATTGAAGATGACCTTTCATTGGTCTGGATGTAACCATGGCAACAACAAATGCTCCTGTGTGTCCTCATCCACTGGGCTTTCAGCAGGTGGGGCTGCGGGCTCAGAACTCCACCTTGCAGGCGGGGAAGGTCTCCTCCTGCATGGCTACGGTGCTATTGCTACCCAGAACAGTGATTGACAGCTCCCTCTGCCTGTCGTGGGTCTCCTGGTACCACTCGTGCATCGCCAGCGAATCAAACGTTGGAATCAGAGTCACCTGAGGACAGGTCAGAGAAACAGACCAATCAGAGGACAGATCATAACAACGAAAGAAAACAAACATCACTCAATGTTTTTGCTGACCTGAACTTCCGGCCAGCTGCTCTTTCCCTCCAACAGAGCGTCCAGGATGCTCCTCATCGCCACCTCCTTCACAGAATCATCTCCACTGATGATGTAATGTGATGAGCGAAGACGTCTGAAAAACTCGAGGTCCACGGTGGAGGAGCCACAGCCAGACGGCAGGTAGGCCAGGTCCACGTAGACCGCAGAACCCTCAGGACCTGTTTTGGAAGCTGGGACAAAGCCACAAGAATGAGATTCAAACTGTTCTTAAATTGGATGTTTGTTGTAGGCAATAAGTTATTAGTTAGTTAGTATAGTTGTATTAGAAGACATGTTGCACATTCACATGACAAGAAAATATTTTGTTTCCTCGTTCACACAAGTTAGAATTAAATCTGTGCGTACAGACATTTCAACAAGGTTTTATGAGCATTGCATTCTGTTTCTCTTGCATGCCCTTCCTGTGCGTTCAGGACTGTGCCTACCTAAGGATGAAGGTTTTGCAGTTGCAATTCTGGAGCCTCCAAGTGAATTTCGTGATGATGGTTTTGTATCGAGGCTGGAGGTCATCTTTAGTGACCCAGTGGAGCTGCTGGCTTTGGACTTAACGTTCTGGGCTGTGGTGCTTCCAGGGCTCACTTTCTGTGTCGTACCTGTTGGTTTCTTGGTCTTGGCAGCTGAACTCTTTAGGTTCTTGCTTGAACTGTCAGCCTCTGTGTCGGCCATGCAGGCTCCAGGCTGGGGTGGTAACGGTGGCAAATCCTTGACTGGGACTGGTGGTGGGTCATGAGATGAAAGCTGCCCTCCCATGTGGGGGGATTGTTGACTGGGATGATCTTGTGAATGACTGGGCAGGAACAGGCTACTAGAATCATCATCAGAGTCGATATCTGCTGTGATGGAAGGAAATTCCTCTGTACTGGGGGGGATGTCGGAGTCTGTGGCCGTCAGCAGGGAGTCGCTAACTGACGTGGGTGGAGTTTCCTGGCTGTAGGCTGAAGGGCAGTCGCTGCTGCTTTGATCCTGTGAGTGGTTGTTGTTGTCAGAGAGGTCTGGTGAGTTACCGGTGGCGAGCCCAGGGCTAACATGCTGCTGATGGTTCTCTTGAGTTTTGGGGTGCTGGAACTCACAAGGTGACACCAAGCAGAGATCAACATCATGTGGAACATCTGAGATGAGTTCTGCCACCCCGTGGATGTGTTCCTCTGATCCATTTCCACAACGCCCATTATGGTTTGATCTCAGAGGTAAGGTCATCTCTGCGTTGGACTCTGGGTCACTAACATGTCCGTTAGAGTAGACTTCGTCTCCCATGGGTCCTTTGGGTGACACTGAAGTGGGTGGCAGCATTTGCTCTAAAGAAAAAGACAGGGATTCATCAACTTCTGTAGAGTGAGGAGAGCCAACCTCAGCTGGCATGGAGGTCGTGGTGGTGGAGGAGTCTGGCATAATGTCTTTAAAAGGACTAAGCGTCAAAATACTGGACTGTTTGTCCTGAGAGGACGTGGAGATTTCCAGACCTTCCTTCAGGAAGCTCTGGTCGGAGCTCCTACAATCTTCGAAGCCCAGACTGGATCCCCTGGCCCCGAGGCTGCTGTCCTCATCTAAACCCCCAATATCCTCTTCAAGGGACTGATGGAAAGGCGAATTTCCTGCACATTTAGGGGCAGAACCTGAAGGTTTTTTCCCTAATTTTGTGCAGACGTCATCTGTTCCGTTTCTCAAGGAACCCCCAACCGCCTGGTATGCAGTCGCAGAGAGATCAAAGTTAACACTGACATCACCTTTCTGAGTCTTGGCAAGAGGTGAGGAAGCAGCGACCATGTCCTGGTCTGCCTCTGTACAGCGAAACTTCTCTGGACTCTCTTCTATCGAGGTCTGGTTCCCATTGGTCTTTGTGCCATTAGAATTCATGCCTGAAATCACCTTCGGGTTCGGACTGCTGTTCCCATTGTCATCTTCCAATCGAAGTCTTTCAAATTCAGCCGTCATGTCTTCAGGTGTTGACACCTTGGAGCGATCTGCCTGTTTCTGGTTTTCCTGATCCTTTAAACCTGGCTTACCTTTTGTCCCTTTATTCAAAGTGTCTTTCTTTGGAAGAGTCCCGTCTTTCTTTACAGTCCCACTCTTGCCCGAAGCTTTTCTTAGTTCTGTACTTGCTGTTGATCCTGCACTTGTTGCTTTCTTCACTTCTTTAACGGCTGGCTTTGCTGTTTTCTTCTCCTCGGTTTTTACATCCTTCTTGTTGTCTTTTTTTGGTTCAGGTTTAATATCTTTCTTTGGTTTTGTACTTAGAGTTTCCTTCTTTAACGCTTCTTTCTTTTTCTCTCCACTCTCTTCTTTCTTTACAACTGCTGCAGGGACCTTCTCATCCTTCTTTTTTACTTCCTTTTTCTCTTCTTTTGACATATCTTTCTTTGGAACAAGCTTTTCAACAGGTTTCAGGGGCTTTGCTTTAGCGTCTGAATCCTTTGGTTTGGGCTTTTCTTCCCCATCCTTCTTCTCTTTAGGCGCTAAGTCAACTGCTGCCTTTGGCTTCGATTTCACCTCCTGCTTTCTGACATCTACTCGTCCAAGCTTGTCTTTCTGTAAGGCACTACTGGGTCTGACGTCCTTAGACTGGGACTTAAGGCTTTCCCGACTCTCAGCTCGTTTTGGTTGTTTCTCACTTTTGGAGGTTTCTAGGTCCTTCCAACACACAACCGGATGTTTGAGGAAATCTAAATGTTTGAGTTTCTCAAGTCCATCCACAATTTTGGCCTGCGGTGTGCACCCTGGGAAAAGGGCACGGATGATCTTCTCCTGAGGGCTGGAAGGATGCCAGACCAGCAAAGCACAAATGGAAACAAGGCATGGTAGTGGAAGATCTGAGCCCTTTGCATTTGAACCATTGCTTGGCCAAATCTGCATTAAAGCTTCAAGGTTTTTGCTGTCGCTGACTGGATTTAGTGTGTACAGCTCCAGGCGGCCAACTCCCATCTTTTGATACAAGATGACTGGTTCTATACTGGCTCCGATGGAGCGGCTGAGAGGTTCAGGTTTGATTGCCAGTCTTTGTAGGTGCTGCAGAGTGAGTGCCACCTCGTCACAACTCCGCAGCTCGCAGGGATCTACCTGTATGGACTTCAATCTGTCGGGAGCATTGAGGAAGACCACCCCGATTTCAGGGGAGATGAGGTTTTTCAGCCAGTCCTCTTTAGTCTGAGATCCAGCAGACTCTTCCTCCTGCTCAGCTACTTTCCTCCGCAGCAGACTGTTCAGCCCGGGGAGATTGTCCACACCGATGTGAGTCATGAGCACCGAGTCGATTCTGTCCAGGTGTCGAACCAGTTTCCAGAAGGAGGAACGGGGATCGGAGCCACCGTTCACCAGGACATTAAAACCGTTAACAGCAAAGAAGGCCGAGTCCCCCCTCCCGCCGGGGAAGATATAGCAGCAGGGCCGCGAGAGTTTCAGGAATCCAACAGTGCTTGGGGGTTCCAGGATGTCAAAGGGTGATTCAGGCTCCAGCGACTCAGACAGGTACTCGGTGAACTCCTGCAGACCCTCCATTTCTGGAAGAACCACCGGAGGGTTGATCTGGATGTTAATGAAGTCTTGCAGGTTGTGTTTCTCCAACACGGAGTCCTTCCAAAGACCAACGTTTGGACAGCTGAGGGTGAGGCTGGCCTTCACCGTCGGGTCCGCAGAGCTCAACAACTCTCCAACCTGTCGAAACACAGACAAGTTACATGACTGATGACAGATATTTTTTATCTGAATATTAAAAACAGTTGTCAGAGCCCTTTAAGAGCTGAACTAACGTTTAAAGGGGAGAAACTCTGAACATCTATCATTTTTACTGATGCATAAACCTTTCATTAACTGTCAATCTGACACATTTTCTTACCTCTTCATCAGCAAATATGTGGATGAAGTGTTTGAGAGAGAAGCAGCCTCTCTGTAACACAATGTCTCCGCTGGCTTCGACACACTGACCGGCCAAAACCAACAGTTTGTGTTTGGACGAATCACAGACCAGCCGACGGACCTGGACAGGAAACACATCTATGACTGTTCTACGTATGCTCTCCCATATAAATACATATTCATCCTGTCTATACGTGTACTTATACGTGCACTGTATGTCGCCTACTGTACCTGCTGCACATGGTCACACTGTATACATCTGTCCCTGTTTAATCTATATTACCTCTACTCTGCACTTTGCTGAAACTAAACTCTTGTTGTCTCAGTCCTTTCACTAAGACAATAAAGTTGAATGTAATCTACAAGTTATTACACGGCACCTCTTTTGCAGAGGTGTGAACTTCAGGAATCTGAGCAACTCAACAGGTAGTTTCACTTCAGGCCGACACATCGATGGACACAGATATACAGCAGAGCTGCAGCTGAGGAGGACTGACGTGTACAAGGAATAAACTACTTCATGAAACTTACATCCAAATGAACTCTGTCTATGTCCCTGAAGACATAGGGTGGAGTTGCCCTTTAAAGAGGAACTTTTCCTGATTCTGTGTATTTCCGTCTGTTCTCACCTCTGAGCAGACGAAGTCGTGAGCTGGATTCACCACAACCTGCGTGTCCAGGACGTCTCCGCTGTGCTGCAGCGTCCGCTGACCTGCAGGGAAACATGTAGCATGCTACTCGACATCGATACCAACGAAGAAGAGTGCACCACGTTCAGACTAAATGTCCTTATAAGTGGAAACTTAATCTGAAGTTAAAGCTTCGTCAGTTAAACATCGTGTTCGTCCCGACAGCCCTGAGCTGCAGATCCTGGACTCCACGAGGTCGTTTAATTACTTCTAACAGATCAATAGTGACCCGGCTCCTTCCTGTCAGCTGGCCATGTGGTTGCCATGACGACAGGTGCAGCAAACAGTCTGTTCCTTTCCCTCCTCGTTATCATCTGATGACATCACAGACATTAACTCATTAAAAGGACCAGAGATCTGCGTGTGTGTGTGTGTGTGTGTGTGTGTGTGTGTGTGTGTGTGTGTGTGTGTGTGTGTGTGTGTGTGTTTTCACTCCAGTGCAC
>JAVQJD010011975.1:0-23449 GCA_036023655.1 Nannoperca australis
GAAGAAATGGACAGCATGTGAGTTAAATATGAGTGTCACAGCAAAGGGTCTGAATACTTATGACCATGTGATATTTCAGTTTTTCTTTTTTAATACATTTGCAAAAATGTCTACATTTCAGTTATTTTCTGTCAAGATGGGGTGCTGAGTGTACTTTAATGAGAAATAAAATGAACTTTTTTGATTTTAGCAAATGGCAGCAATAAAACAAAGAGTGAAAAATATAAAGGGGTCTGAATACTTTCCGTACCCGCTGTATATATATATATATTAGGTTGTACTTTCTGCTCGCCTCCACAGAGTGTATGAAGCACAGTTTCCTGTGTATTTTCTCCTTTATTTCTCTTCATACTTCATGTATATGAGTCTGTTTCAGTGCTCGTCCACATGTGAAACCTTTTATTATTAGTGGCAATTGGAGTCAGGCTCTTCTATGCCTCCATCCTCTCCTGTGTGTACTCAGTCACACTTCAGCCTCATTAGTACACTACATAAATTAGTTTCCCATGCACTATAATCTCACATCTTTTCAAAATGCAGTGGATGAATGAAAACTGATTGCAAATCGAAGTAAATCCACCTATATTTTCCAAAATGTGTGTAAAATGAATAATTAATAATGAATTTTTCTCAAATCAATAATCTTTCAAGACTAATTTTACGTATAAGTATGGAATCAAAAAAGGCCATAATAAAGTTAATTATCACTCCACACTTAGGTGGTCCTATGGGGTGAACCACCACTGACACAGACCAACCGCTGAGAAACACCTTCAAAACAACCACATCCATGGGATGTATTAACATAAATACAAACAAACAACCAAGACACTAAATCAAGGCTACCAAAAGACACAGTCAAAAGAAAACAGCAACACAGAACCCTGGCTGAGAGGCAGCAAGCCCAGCAGTCCCCACATCAGAAGACTGTCCTCTGATATGTCAATCATGAGCCAGGCATTCATTTAAACAACTCTTTTATATGAACGAGTAGTAACAGGTCGCCTCAGAGAGTCATTCGTTCACTTTCACGCATGTGGAACAATAGTAATGCATGAGTTTTGTTTTTCTCATGTGACAGCTGCACTGGCTTTTAACAGGCAGAAACCTCGAGCAGAACCAGGCTTTAGGTAGTGAGTGCGTAGTAGTAGTGAGTGATGATGATGAGTAATGTTGAAATTTAAATATAATTTTATTTATATTTAATACAATTTACATCATTCATAAAAATAGAATAAAACATTTATTAGATTTTTGGGATCACTTATCTTTTGACTGTGTTGGATCATATGACTGACGCACTGCAACCTGATAGGACACAGTCTCATCAGTTTGGATTTACTCATTTTGGAATTTGGTGTTTGAATTAGAGCTATTTAAATATTTTTGACACACATCAGACTTTGTGAAGCATAAAAACAACAACAAACCAAAAAACAACACAAAATCTAAATTCAAGTTTTTCTTTTGTTACCTTCTAGAAATGTCCAAAAAGGGATTTCAAACCACATCAATTATATTACACAGATATTGTCAAAGTAAAATTAATCAGATACATTTTGTGGTTTTAATGTACAGTATTAAGCATGTGATAATTATTAAATATCACATTTAGTTATTCAGTTGCTAATAAAGTCAAAAAATATTCTTGGTTTGTTTCCAAATATGAAATGGACCTGTGTAAAACCTACCTAAACTCTGTGTTCTAACCACACACCTTTCTGATTATGATGCCCCACATGATCAGCTGATGGAGAGTGTGCTCGGATCCACTCAGATATTAACATTAATATGACATAAGGAGCAACACAACGGGATCCAATCAAGTCCTGATTTGTGTCTTGGTTCCCAGGAATTGTGTGGACATACTAATGGATAATTCTAGCGTCCCATTGATAATGGCCTTAGAGCAGAGGATGTTGTGATGACAGACGTTTCCAGACAGCACCTCAGTGACCAAAGCTACTGCTGAACCTACATTCTGCTATTAATCAGAACTATTTCACCCACAAGTGAACAAAAAGGTTTTTGTGATATTATGGAAATGAAATTGTTCTTTTTAAATGCAGCTTTTCTCATTTTCTTGATGACAAAGGAAACGCAGTGTGTGACTACTCTGCAACTCTTCTACACTACATTACAAATTAGCTTGTTTTCCTCTGCTCCAGAGCTAAATATGAAACATGCCATTCATTTCACGTCTGACCCAGAAATCCTCATAAACTCATCTTCGTATTCATTAGCCTCGCACATTCTTGCTGAGATCGTGTATTTTGCATTCATTCCTCCTTCTCTGAAGTCTTCCCCTATCCTTTGCTCATCCTTCCTGTGCCCCCACCCTCCCACCCCCATTGGAAAGAGTTAGTTTAGTCAGAGCGACATGCCTTTGGCACTACTTGAAAATCAGGTTTCCCATTAAGCCTTGGAAAGTTGAATCTGGGGGCAGGATGTGTGTGTGTGTGTGTGTGTGTGTGTGGTGGACTTTGTATTTTGAGGGTTTTGGCAGAGAGAACCAGTTTAACGCCAGTAGCCTTTGAGCTGCTGTTTATCATTTTGCTGCTAGTCAAACATAAAATATTCATGTCTAGTAGAAGGAATGTATACATACATGCCATCTTTGCTGTTGTTTGTGTCTTTGTATGACCACATTAGGCAGTAACAAAGTGAAAAGTGTATCATCAGGGACATAAAACAGGTCTCTTGAATAGGAGAATGCACACTCCACACACATATTCACCATGAATCATCTTTAGCCATGAATTCACCATGAATCATCTCTGTAATAATGCTAAATCAAAAACATTGAAACGGTAAATTCAGGCAAAGTAGCTCTTTATCTTCACACAGAAGGTGCAGGTATTCAGATTTGACATTTCACCCTCTAGCAGTTCCAACAGATACATGCTGTTATCAGTTCTTCCACGTCCAGCCTTTTAAATCTCTGCCTAGTTAAAATGACTGCAAGCTCTGGCAGAAGTAGATGCCGTAGTCGTAGGCTCATTGTGAATGTGACAGGCAAGAGCATGCCGTCTTCTCAGTCCATCTCCCAGCTTTTCACTGCAATATAATGTCCCGGTTTAAGGCATCAATTTTTGTTGCAGCTTAATCTTTCTGCCAGGTTGTGCCAACTCTTTACGTTTTTGAAGGTGTTCACCGCTCCATGTGTGCTTTCTACAATCCCATAAGTAATCCTCTGTAACCTTTCCCCAAAATGCAAAAGAAAGGTTACATGAGTGCATTTCTCAGGGTGTTAATACACTTACCACTCACCCGGTGCCAGTGTTTGCTGGACATTTCTGCTGTTCATTTGGCAAAACCACTTTGAAAGGCACCTCGTGTCTTTTGTATTTTTCTCTCTCATTTTACTTCTGTTGACTTTGGGCATCTGAACTTCTCATCACACTAAGCGTGCTGTCAAGTTGGATTACTCCATGAAGTTTAACTTGTGGGTATTTTTTTATTACAGAGAAAGGCACTCTAGGCTTATGTCTGACAAATAAACCTTGCTGAGTTGCAAGTTCAAAGTTTATCCATTTATTCTCTGCAGGCCGTTTTGCCCCCTGATTATTTCTCCTGAGTCTAAAGTTTTCTGTTGCAGCTTAACGATACACGTGTGGCATCACCAATAGCAAGGCAACAGGGAAAGAGTGGGGTGACTGGGAGGTTGGCTCCTGCCTCTGCCTTTACTATACTGTGGGGAGGAAAGAGAGATTGAGCAGGAAACAGAAGCACAAATTGACATGGGATCCGTTGTTTAACAAAATTAAGGAGACCTGGTGAACTCGCAGGGCCCAAGGCACTGTTTGAATTCATGGCAGGAAGTTTGATTCTCATATTGCTTTGGTTTGCACTAAAATTTGAATCTTATGCTGGGCAAATGCTGGACTATTTATTAATCTTGCACGTTGTGTTGGCTCACATTATGTGTTTTAATCACCCTTTCTGTATGGTCAGAACATCTGGCTTCTATGCTCATGCTGTTCAATTGATTGGTCTTGACGTGGGTGCTCACATAAACACTGGACGTAAACAGGCACCATGAATATCTCCATGACTATCCAGTAGTTGTCAGAACGTCTCGGTTTGGATCAGAGTGGTGGACAGACCAGCGTTGCCATTCCCAGAGGCTCACTGCGTGGCTAAAAGGGAAGACCCGCAGATTGCTTGGAAGGCGGTGTGCTTTGCAGTGAAGTTCAGTTGATTTAAATCACAGCAGAGTCTCAGTCCAGACTAAAGTTAGCCTCAGTATTAAGTGTACTGGACAGTATATTTTCTCTAAAAGAAGAACAAACAACTGCACTTAAAGCAGGCAGATTTCTTTTGACATCATTGGGCAAAAATGCTACATTAACCGTTCATTATATCGTTATACAAGTGGTCTGAGAGCAGAACCTTTCTCCTGGCTTCGTTTACAGGCTTCGGAAAGTCTCCCGTGAAAGGAGACTTTAGCCAATCACAGGTTATTTCAGGGAGACGGTCTGCTGGACAGTTGCGTGTGTGTGTGGTGTGCTAGCCTCTCTTCCCGCTGCTGGACGCAGCTGCCTCTGAATCCTGCGGTGCTCTGCTCTGCAGCCGTGAAGCTACCCTCGTCTTTAAGAAGAGGTGTTTTTGGTGTGTTTACAAATGTCTCGTGTTACTTTCTCTTTCTGGATTTTGAGACTATATTGACGCTGGTCGCAGCTCCACAGATTTGTAAATGCATGATGTGTTTAAGTGCTGGTGGAAAACTGAGACGTCTGGGCTTTCGGTGTATTTGTGTTTAACTGGACATACTAAGACATTTTTCTAAATAGACAGAATAGCTTGTTGCCCCTCGATTAGAGCACATACATTTACCAACCACAGACTCTATACAGTAACCTTTAAATGTAAATATATGGTTTAAAGAAGCTACTGCGAGGTGCTGCAGTTGATCTTCTGCTGGGAGAGGCTTAGTGGAGTGATACAAGGCAGCAGAGAGAGAGGCGAAAGGGTTTGCCTAGGTTGCACTGACTCTGGGTTAGGGTTAGGTTAGGGACCTCAGCTTTAATCCCGACAATGTCTACCCAGTTTAAATCGTTGTGCATCATTTAGGCCAGAAGAGGGCAGCACGTTTCTTGGTACCTTTTCAGAACCAGTACTTGAAAAATATCTCAAAAGTATTGTTTGTCATTTTGCCAGCACGAGACTGAGTCTGACATACCCAAACTTCACTGGTGTGTGTGTGTGTGTGTGTGTGTGTGTGTGCGCGCATCTCCCTCTTTCTTCAGCTCCCCACCATCAACCTGCCCCTGTACCCAGCTCCCATCTCCCCTACAGTTTTCCCTCCACTTCCTGTTATCGGTTCTGAATTTTTCCTATCCTTCCTTTTTCTCTGTGACTTGGCCCCTATCTTCTCACCTCCAGCCACGTTTGCCTTCTCCCCCCCTCTCTGATTCTGCACTGCCCCTTTGGCAGTGTTGCAGGAAGATGCGTTTATCATCATCATTATCACCATGTTAATTCCAGAGCCTTATCTTCCTAAATAAAGTGTGTGGTTTTGTCTCTTTGTGCTGATATCCTCAGGCTGCACTTGAATGTAGTTTATTCCTATCTTGCTCCACTTAGCATTGAAATGAACCAGTTTTGGGGGACTAGCACTAGCGTAGCTTGCATCAGCTCTGTGCAAGCTAATAGGGGTATCAGGAGTTGCCTGCATCGGAGAACATCAAAGCGAGCAATTCCCTCTGAACACAGAATCCGAGTGCACACAGCGGGCACGCATGCAAAACACACTGAGGCAGGCACACACACACACACACACACACACACACGGGTGCATACAGCGGGCATGAGGGAAGGAGTAGCTTCTTGTTTTCACACAGCATTTCCATATATGTTAATAGCATTCTTGTTATTGTGCAGAAACAGCCGGTGGTGTGATGAAGTGATGAGCTGTCCTGGCTGCAGGGAAGAGGACAGACAGGGTTAGAAAACAGTACAGTCTGTGTAAAGCTTTTTTTTCAAGCGCTGATTTTGCTCCAAAACCCAGACACAAACTGTACACACACACACACACACACACATCATACACACACACACACTATTGATTTCCTGCCATTGTCCACGTTAGTGCTGATATGAATGATGTGTTTGATGTGGAGCACGATGGTGCGAATCATTGACGATTACCCTGTGAACGGCTTCATTTGATGGTGCTTCTGAAAAATCAGCATGGGAACTGGGTCATGAATTTTCAGACGTTCAAACAATCACACTCCAAAGATAGATGAATGGGGTTTATTTGGAACAAGTACAGCTTTTGACCGGCTAACTGATGTACTATCATGTGTGACTGGAGCAATCGCTGCTCCTTTATCTGCACACCGCCGTGACAAACAAAACACATTAGAGCTATCAAAGTAATGTAATCGTATTTGGCGAAGGCACTTTTTTCCCCCGTTTGTTGTATAATTTGATTTGCTTGGTGAGTAGCCACAGAGTGCTGCTCATTATCATCGGAATAATTCACAATGAATTGTGTTTGTAATATCTGCTTGGTTATCAATCTCTTTGATGTCATGGAACAAATGTATTGAACAGATAGAGGTTAATTTATACAAACATACTTTTCTGCTAGTAGTGACCCAGTCTTATCATTATTTCAACATATAGAATTTAAATCAGGGTTGTCCAAAGATCGCCCAAACCTGGTTTTTCTGAAAGTGGGGCTCTGGAGGATTTCACAGTTTCACAGGGTTACATTTATATGAAAGCAGTGACACATGGACATCAGGGACAGTGCTTACGAGAGGTGATTGGACTGGAGATTATGCTCCACTTGGAAATTACTAGAGTCAGTTGTTGAAGCTTGAATTTAGAAAGCACAGTTTTTGACCAGTTTGTCCTGGTCCAGGAACTGTGGCTTTTTCTTGGATACTGGAGGGAATAATGAGTTTGACGGTCCAGTCTGCATTGGTTTTGTGGACTTGGGGAAGACTGACCACCATCCTGGGGTACCGTTTTGTCAAAAGTGGACCGAATGTCTTCGTGTCCTCTGCACTACCTAATGACAGGGATGAACTTAATGATCGCTGTGCTGATTATCAATCTGATTTTGGCACGCTGACTGATCGGACCCAGTTGGACCAAGTCTGTTCCAGTCTGGTCCTGACAGTCAGCAGATGAAATTTGTTGTTGGAGTCTTTTAAACTGGTTTGATATGTCAGGCTGTCATCAGGACCACTGGCATCATGTGTGCGAGTAGAGATATAATGATAAAAAGTGGCAGGTACATTGCAGTGTTCTGTCAGTGAGAGTAGCTATAATGTTCTTATGTGACCGTTAACTCCATCAGGTTTTAGGGCAGTCACCTGAAGCCCCTGCTACCCCATCTCTCCGTCCACCATCTCATCCAAATTTAGTCTGTTCCCTTGTTTTCCTGCATTGCATTATACATGACTCTAATCATAGCCTACAGTACTTATTGCTGAGTGTGTGTTCTCTGTATTTATTCAATATGCTCCTCTCTGGCTACCAAGGCAGGTTGGATGTGTGGTTTTTGTAAATTTCGAAAATAAATTAAAGTGTGTTCCCAACTCATAGCTTGCTTAGTGTTTGACTTTACCAGAGGTTTGCTTTGAGATTTTAATGGATAGAAGTTCAGGGCATAGCTGAGGATTGGAGCATGTCCACATTGGTGACCAGAGGATTCTCAGGTCCTACCTCTGCAGCCTTAGTCAGGGTGTGGTCTCCAATATGCACTGCGGTAAAATGGTTGAGATTAGAACAAACAGGTGCAAAGTTAGGTTATTTGCAACACCACATTCCAGAGAACTACTGATCCAACTGTGCTGGTTTGTGCATCTGATCAATATCTCACTCCCCAGGTGTCTCCCCATGAAGGTATTTCAGGCTGATTGGGTGGAGACAGTTTATTCCAGAATAGCTGAATGCTGCGACTGGGGAGACGTGTGGTCCTCTCTGATTACTGTGCTATCAAAGAAATCTGGAAAATGCATTAATGGATGGATGACCGAGTAAAAGGTGGCCAGATAAATGGAGGACAAAAGACAAACAATCTAATATCTCTAATGTTTAATCATCTTTTGACCAACCAGTAACTTGTCCACAGGTTGTTTCTAATGTTGCAAATTAGCAGCTACTAGGCCATTTAAGAAGAAAATTATCATTTGATCCATCAATTCTTAATCCTTAACTCTGTTTTTCCTCGGGGCAGCAGAAAAACCTGTAAACAAAACATGGACATATCATCAGTTGGTATGGTAGGCACATCCAGTGGACACAGAGCAACATTAGCATTCATTGATTGAGTCGTGTTTCTGCCCATCTGTGTATTTACACAGCTTTTAGCTGTAATCTACTTCTTAGGAGAAATATTTAGCTTTTCAGCTCCGGAAGCTCCACTATGTTCACCAGCCACTTGCTAACTTTGATCACTGATTGGTGCTCATCAGGTAGCTGTTGTTGTCTGAAAACAGCTTCCTGTGGTTGGTGTGGACGGTGCTGTTGAGAGCCACGAGAACTATAACAGTAAAGTTGCGGGCTGTAAAACAATGAACTGAAAGAAGAGTTGGTGATAATTCTCTGTGGGGTCAGCCTTCATTTGGTTTGTTGTCAAATTAAAACATTTTAATTAGTGCAGCTTTCAATTTTGTAAATATCATTGCACTGAAACTGCCATCCTCGAGTTTGCTATAGACGTTTTGATGGGCACAGATCTTCACATCTTCTACTTGTTACTGCTACTTGACACGAGTGCAACCCAAACAACTCAGCAGGCTTCACTCCCTTTTTTTTACTGATGTCGAAATTGGGCTAGGATCCCTGGGACTGTCAAGAGTTCATACTATATGTTAGGGATTCTGTTTCTTCTGCTTTATTGATTATCCACATTGACTGGTGTGCATCAAAGCTCAATTTAAGGCTAATACTGTCAAAGCTAAATAAATATGGTACATAAACAACATAAGAGCTAGATAGATAGATAGATAGATAGATAGATAGATAGATAGATAGATAGATAGATAGATAGATAGATAGAGTTTATGTCAGTCCCATCTAAGAGACAGAAACAACCTCTGACTTGAATCTTATAGTTTCACATTACAACATTACCACAATTTTATAACCTCTGACAGGTCAGTGAAGGAATACTGAATACTGTCAGATTTACACACACACAGTATATATACTATATATGTGCATATGTATAAACAGTATATATGTGTGTATAAATATATATATGTACACACACACACACACACACACATTACAGTATACAGTGTTTCTCCTTTAAGACCTGTCTGTGGTCATACAGTAATGGCTGATTACTGTACAGTGAAAGAGACACTCAGGATACCAGGTGTCATAGACTGATGACACTGTTATGGATGGACAGGTACTTTCAGAGAAAATTGCTTTAAAAAAAGGCGATTTCAAATTTAGCAACAGGAGTCAAACACATCTGACATGATGACAAGCTTGATGTCCATTTAATAACCTAATGATTTACTCTTAAAAGGTGCCTGGTGATTGAACTTTTGTTTCATCCTGAAACTGCCAGGCAAACATGCAGTGTTTATTCAGTGAGAGAAATACCGTCCAGCAGTGCAGTCTGATTAAAATCGTTATGTCAATATAATAACCTAATGCAATTCAGTGAATAATTGGACTTGTGCAGCTTTAAATCTGTTACCATGTGGCAAACATTTACACAGTGATTACCATTCATTTACATGCGTTATTTGGTAAACACTTGTGCTGACACTTAGAGCTTTCCGCTGAGGACAATGCTGCACAAAGCTGGTGTTCAGTGCCAGGAGAAGCTGCTGTGGCTGTCAACAACCCATTCAACAGATTCCTTTTTTCTCTTCATGTTTTCTATTTTTCTCTTTTATTTTCATGACCTAACAGCATCTACATCCCTGTGACAAAGCAATGGAATCCAGAAGACTCAGCACTATGTTGACTCTTAAGTTCACGTATCTTTTATATATTTAGATTTATTTTGTCAGTCTGTGTGTACCTCATGAATTATATATGGCCTATTTACAGAGCCGCAACATTAAGTCATGAATATATGCACAATATAATAGTGTTTACGCAAAATGGTGCATAGAAAACATATTGTTAGATTCACTGTCTGCTGGGAGAACTCGGCTTCTCCTGCTACATGATAGAAGTTACACCAAATAAATTGTATTAAATTAATATTGACTCCTGCTAGAATAATATATTAATCGTAATAATAATAACAATAATAATATTTTAATTTTTATTATTATTGTAACACTGATGCACCTTTCTGTGCAGTTTATTCCGCTTGCAATATAGAAAATATAACTTCATTCATGAGGTATTTGTACTTTCTCTCCCCTTTTATTCTCCAGATAATTATACTATTTCTACACTTACTTTATTGTAAATTATATTATGTCACTGACCTTTGAGGTTAGAGACAAAACATGTTTAAAATTTGATTTTAGATTTTTTAATTTTGCATTAATTTCAGATGCCTATATTTGTAAAAAAAAAAAAAAAAAAAGGTCTTAACTACAAACCAAGTGAAGGAACAGGTTTTTGGTACAACCCTTTTTTCTAAAAACTGACATGTATGCACAAATAAATATCTGATGAAGTTGACAGGAGAGTGGAAGGCAGTATTTAATGGAAATATAATTTACAGTTAAGTTTTTGTATTGTTTGATGTATTACTGATGCTCTCCTTTCATTTGATACGTACATTTATGCCCAATTTTTTGGGGCAGTTTGACATTGTGACTGCTTGCTGAGGACAGGCTAGATACATGTATTATATGGCTACAGAGCCTGCATTTGAACAAATTCAGCTTGAATATTTTTTTTAAATATGAAATTAATGTCATGAATATATACAATTTCTTTATAGCTTTTTAAGTACTTTTTTTTTTATCTCCTTATTTTTAACAAAAGACTTCTCTATGCTGGAAATGTTTTGTCCCTTACCTCAAGAATCAGTAATGTATGTATATTTGATTTTACTCATTCATTTATTAGTATACTGGATTATGTATAAATATTGCGGTCCATGTATCTCTATATATTTATTTATCTCTATATAAATTTATATATTTAGGTTTTCATTTAAAGTGAAGGATTAAATGCTCTTTTGTGGTTTTTTACACTTTTTCCATGTGTTAGGTAAAATCAGTTATCTGGTTTTCTGACTTCATGAAAATTTGAAAATATTGACATACAGTTTTTATTGGAAAGTGAGCATATTTTTTTTTCTTATATTTATTGATTTCTCTTAAGAGCATTTTGTTCATATAAGAGGTTTCTTCTTCTTTTTTGTGTGTGTATGTGTTCTTGTTAATGTCATTTTGAGATTTGTTTTTTAATCATGGATGTATCGCTATGTATAACAATTTACAGTAATGAGCTCCCCTTTCATTCTACCAGACTGCTGTCAAAATGATCCTTTCCCGTTTGATGTCTTTGTGTACATGCTTATTTGCAAAAGCCTGGTTAGACACGTGACGAAGAAATCTAATTTCTCCAGGAGGAATCTCATGGCTTTTCTTATCCCCTACCCTGATTACATTATCTAGATTTACCAGTTTACACTACACTCAAGAAATCCACAGAAACCAAACAGTAACCAAAATGAATGCAAACACACTGGCTGGTGAGCTGTGTGAAAGCCTCTGGTATCTCTGGCACATTTCCAGGAGGCATTTATTTCCTTTTTCAACCTGATCAGGTTGTTTACTGCACAAAATTCAATGCTTTCATGTTATTGCTCAGGCAGAGTGGCCTCACACTGAACTGGGAGCTTTAAGCTTATTCAACAGTTTGCTTCTGAATACAGAGTGTTCCCTTTCTCTCATAGCGTATAAATCACATTTCGTGTAGAACAGTGGCAGGTCAATCCAATAAAATCCAGTTGGTGATGAATTTGCACACCTTTTCCCCCATTCTGTCAAATAAAGTGTTCCAAAATAGTGGAGCTGAAAGATATTTTGTGTTGTGTTTAGGGAAAAGTCCCCTCACAGCAGTGTAAAAATAATAAAGAATAAAACTAAAACTACCTATAGTGGCAGGCCAAGTGAACTGACAAGGCAATCCCCAGTGACTGCTCCTCGCTCAGCTCTCGGATTGTTTACTTGATGAAATATACTGGTGGAATTACAACACTGCAAGCTCTACACATGCACTGTTCCAAGGTTGTTCACAAAGACTTCATTATGACTGTGCAGAGATTTACACAGATTTGAAAGCTGGTTAATGAATTTGTATTGTTGCTACTTTACGACACAAGCAAACTTGACAATAAATGCTTAAATCCATCTGCATTGTCTAACCCTCCCTCATGATGTGGACCTGCTGTGAGGCGATAAGAAACGCCATAACCACTCTTGTCGTGATCAGCTTTGTGTTGTGTTCGCAGTCAACCACAGGACATCCGGGGGACACGAGGACACAGATGCAGCCCAGGCTCGGAGGGTGCCTGATTGCAGATACAAAGTGCTATAACCGCCGCTCTCAGAGAAGTCAATCAGGGGACAGTGTAGATGGTCGTTAGCGATGGGCGGGACTCAGTGTCGTCATGGGGACAGGGCTGAGGCTGATAATTGGGCGAGGGACTCAGTGGCAACAAAGCAACACGGCCTTAGTAATGAGATTAATGATGTTGTGTTAGGTCTTGTTTCACCAAGGAGAGGATTATCTCCTAACTGCCCTCCTAAGGTGAAGGAAAGGACAATTACTCAGACACAGATTCATCAGGCCATTCCCTATTCAGGCTGAGCTCGAAATGATGTTTCAGAGCTGGGTCAGGGCTCATTCCCACAGAAAAAAAGCAATTTACTCAAAAACTCAGCAATGAGCATTAAGGAAGTCAAAGTCAATTGTTTTCAACCTGAGTCTTGCAGAGTGAGCGTCATGGTGCTGCAAAGTTCAGGTCGACTGACTAGATAGATAGATAGATAGATAGATAGATAGATAGACTTTATTAATCCACATGGGGAAATTGTAGTGTTGCAGTTTTAAAACAAACAATAAAAGAATCAACATAACAAGAAAATATAATTTGCAAAAGAGATTTATATATATATCTGTACAAATCACTATGTGGTCCATTGCCACACAGAGGATAAGTCTCCTCTCCCAGCTCAGAGGGGAGTCATTATATACAGATGTCACGGTGAGCATGAGTGACTTCCTGTAGCGTTCCTTGTTACAGCAGAGTTGCAGGAACCTCCCACTGAATGTGATTTGCTGTCTGACCAGTAGGTTGTGAGGGGAAAACCCAGCACTGAACGGGTCATGTCAAGTACGATGTGACCAAACGTGATCAGAACCCGGCCTGTTCTTTATATTTCTGCCGTTTGGTGCTCCAGGTTTGGTTCATTACACTGGATTTATCCGAGTTTTGTTGTTTGTTTTTCTGAAATCTACTGCCTGTTGTTTCTAGAAACGATGCTGGTGGCAACTGATCTTACAGACCAGAAAAAAAGAATGAGCTAAAAGAAACACTAAATGGCTCCATACAGCTGTGGGGAACTCCAGAGTTAGATGATCATTGTATGTGGGTTTGTTAGTCTGAGCTTTCACATGTAGGAGTTTGATCCATTGCTAATATTAAAAATACTAGTTAGTGCAGCTTTAAACCAACATAAAACACTGATTGTTTAGTTTGCATTCAACAACTACAGCTCCCATAAGGTTTAGAGTGTGCACACATGAAGAACACAAAGCTAGTGGACTTCAGCTTTCTATTGTATTAGAAAAAGTCCGAAAATTATTGTTGCAGTCACACACAGACAAACGTTCCTTTATTGTGTATTTATGGACAGTTTGCACATTTACCATTAGCAACAAGTATGATTCATTGACTGTAATAAAACCTCTCAGAGTTGTATTATTTGGAAACAAATGAGCATGAATAAATAATGTAATGTGAATAAATCCAGTTATTGTTTTTTTTTATCTTCCTTCCAGTGACTGAACTTGCTGTATACATTATAAATCAATTCATCTAGCAAAAACATATCCTAACTTTATAAAATATGGGTTTTCAGTTCAAGTCCAGTGTCTTCAAAAGCATTGTAAAGAAAAAAAACTTTTCAAATCAGTATTGAAATTCTGCTATGATACATAACTAAAAAAACATCATGAGGTTCTTCTTTAATAAAAATTGACATCAATCATCTAGAGGAAAACCTACCGAGGCGCACAAGAAAAAGACATTCTCTTGATGGCACGGAGGGGGTATAAATTAGGGCTAATTGTGTACTTTTTGATTCGTTTAGATACAGACATTCTACTTATATATTCTTCTTCAACCTTTCATCAACACTGAGGCAAACAGTGTAATCACATTTAATCAGAAGTAACACTTTATTTTACAGTCTGTGTAGCTTATGCGTATTATATTCCCAGCATTCACACAAAATGTGTTCAGATACTCTGGGGGACAAAATTATTGCACTGAATAGTATTTGTGCTGACGTTGATCCCAAAACATTCAGTGAATTAAACGAGTTTCGGTACCATTTTGTTCTTAAATGCCGAGAGAGTAAGAGGGCTTTCAGGTGTGACACATCCTCCCAGCACAATGTTACTCGACAACGTGGGTATAGAGGTATAATGGATGATCAACCCTATTATATGTCTAATTTTGGTTGAATGGTAAAAAGATGTATATTTATATTGGGTTAAAAGCTTAAGAGCTTTTAATGATGGATATTTAAGGGAAAATTTAAGGAAATATAAAAATGATGTTTGGCAGTCATGGGCTATTTTAGAATACATTTCGATAAAAATTCATGGCCCAGTGTCAAATTTTAACAACTGTTTCTGGGCTTAATGGTTGTCACAACAGAGGTCAGATTAAGCCAACAGTGGGTACTTGGTGGGACACTGGCAGCTGTTGGAGGCCGGGACAGTCAGTGTAAACAGGTGTTGTTTAGCGTTGAAGCAGAATTCATCAGACAGACATGTTTTGTGCTGCTTTATTTTACTGATATGTTTTTCACGGACTCAGCTAAATGCTGCTAAATATCTATAAAATTTGTATTTTATAAATATTTTAGCAACAATTATCTCACACACTAGCACTCTCCACACCTAGCTTACACACTTGATAATGTAGTAGAAGCTAGAGTTAGCTTCTGGTTGTTCGTTAACATTAATACCAGCTGCTTTTCTGTGAGCTACTCAGCTAACAAACAAAGCAAATGTTTACTGATGTAAATTTTGGCCATGATACATTTTAAATGCATTTTCGATATATGGGATCTTCCAACTGCATTTTAAAATGCCTTTAAGCTAAATGAAAATGTATTTCTGCAGAAAGAGTTAGACAAAATCTTAATGCAGGGTCCACTTCAACCCCATCTCACGTTCTTTTAAAATACATCTCTCAGACATTTAGACGTGATTGGAAATGCACTTTAAATGGCAGTGCATTTGAAAAAAAAAAAAAAAGAGGTATGAGAAGAAATCCCCAGATATACTGAAAATGCACCAGGTGCAGTATTTATACCAACATTTGAAACAGCCAATATTATTTGTATGCATATTTAAATACATACTATTTGTAATTTAAATATATTTTTTATTCAAGAAAATTTGGAGAGATATCTCACGAGCGAGCTGTTTATAACACTAATGAATGTTAGCTATCTCCTTTTCTCCTTATGTTTAAATTAGTCTTTGTCTATATAATATTTTCACAGCTAATTTGTTAACAGACCAACTTTGTGGCTCCTTTGTGGTTGAGATAAGATTTGTGACACAATTGCAAAGCCTCTCCACCACAGAGAGATTGTACAATAAAGTGCACTGTAACTAAATCATACACATCTTCCAAGTATAGTAGTTGTGCGCCGCGCAGCTTCAAACTGGGCAGAGGGCTCCAGGGCTCTCCTGGGGTCATTCATCAAGTGGACGGCGGAGAAATGTGCCTGTTGTTGATATTAATAGCCTGGGGTGAAATAGGTCTTCTCCATTGTGGAGGTGATCTGGTAACTCGGGTGAGCCCTATCTCACTTTTCTCCACTTGTTCTGACTCAAGCCTCATTGTGGGCCTCATTCTCCTCGAGCTGTTACTGCAGGAGAGGCAGCGAGTGTCATCAGAACAACCCCCCCTCCCCACATCAATCTATGTACTCTTTGCTATTTCTTTTTGTAAATCATATTTCTCTGATAAATTCATGATTGATAAATTATCTTCTCTTTGTAGACAATAAAATTAAAATCATTTGTGGTAATTAAGGCAGTCTTTCCATTTATAAACAACATATTTAAACTCAGAAAATGTAATCGGATAGGAAAAGGATGAAAGGTCAGACTTGTCTCAAAGAAGTCATGTTTACTTGCTCTGTAGTTAAAACCTTTCATTTTTGCTCTTCAATCTCTGGAGGAAAAAGTCTTGTAAAGTCCCCACACATCTTCTCCCATTTATCAGATCATCTTCAATCCCATTAGAGTCCCTCTGGACTTCCAGAAACGTGGGTTCCTAGATTTCAGCAGAAAGAAACCTCAGCACTGGAGTTATACGTGCACAGACGGCACACTCTTGTTGAGGACCTGTGCCCTCATCAACTGGACGCTGGTCATAATCTTCTTCTGGTGGCCCATCAGCGTCACCCCAAGCCTCTGGATGTCCCTGCACAACACACACACATACAAACACACAAATTATCTCAGTTGTTGATCCATGATGGCCTAAATGCTGTTTCACTCTCAAAATTTGGGAATACACAGAATAAATTTTGCGATGACATATAGGATATACTGTAAATTCGGGGCCTTCATACCTCAAGTCCTTGATTCAGAACATGCTTATATTAATGATAGGCGTTTATTACTGACATTGTAAATATATATTTTACCTAAGTTACTCTGTAATTATGTTGTTTTGTGTTAAGCAAACTAATTTTTAACTGTCAGGATAATTTACTGCTGTGCTTTCTATCGGTGTTAAGCTACTGTCAGTGACTTTCAAATACATTTAAAAAAATAATGTGATTATGATTATGTGATAATCGCTCGTAGTCCCCGGCTTTACGGAGATTTGGAGTGAGTTTCAGCTCATTGTTTATCTGTCCAGCTGCAACTTTACTCTTCTGGATCATTCTCAGCCATCGTCGTTTTCAGAGAGAGAAAGGGGAAAGACATGCAACAAAGGTCCTCGGCCAGAACTGAACCGGGAACACTGCGATTACGTAGTTTGCATGGACACTCAACCTGCACAGATATTTCACATTAAAAGCATAAAGCCATTAAAAGAGAAGGACATAGCCCTTCTCTGACAGGCCTTTTAATGTGAAACACATAACTGCAGGAACTGTCGAGACACTGACACTGATCAAAACATCGGCATATTAAAGGAGAGATGCGGTCATGCAGTCCGTGATGATTGTTGTAAAAGGACTTGAAGGCTGATTGAAACAGAAATCAGCTCAGCTCCTGACCCCTGGCCCACATGTTACTTGTGACTGAGCTCAATGGAAGACGCTCATTAGATGGAACTGTGGAGGTGGTAATTAACAAAAAATGTGAGTGGTGCAGAAAGTTTTATAATGATCTAAGTGTGCAGACTTACTTCAGTGTAACAATCCAATAGCTTGAGCAGTGATTTTACATCTTATAGGGGCTTTAAGCTGGCAGAGCCCAGCAGAGCACTACTGCCAACAGCTAATAGCTCACCATGACCTCTGAATTGTTATCACTCTCCATCATGGTCCGTACTTACCCTTGGTTCATGCCTATGACATGTCCCAGAGTGTGGTACCCCCCCGCTGCAAAGTGGTCCTTGTAGCGGGTCATCTTTATGGTGTCCAGCCACTCATTTACTGAGTTACAGCTACTGAAGTCGGGGATGGCTCTCTCCATCAGCGTAGGACTGTTTAAACTGCAGCCGAGAGGGAGACAGATGGCCATAGATAGACAGAAAGAGAGACAGAGAGAGAGAGAGAGATGAAGATGAAGATGAAGATGAATAGGAAGACAAAAAGATTAGTTGGAGTGAGTCCAAAAACGAGAAAAGAGTCAAAAAGTGATCAAGAGGCAGAGCGACCGGGGAAAAGGGGGACTTTGAAATGTGCTAGTAGCTGAGGCAGAAAATCAATTGCAGTTAAAATGATAGAAAAGAGGTGGCTGTGGTTGCAGGATGGCTGCTTTGGGTAGATTAATAAAGGGAGAAATCCTTTACACTCCTCCTCCTCCTCCTCCTCCGCTCCTGCTCACTCCTCACACACAGACGCACAGTGCCATGCACCACTGACTCCGGAGGACCTGGGATCCGAACAGAGCAATTTACACAGGTCCAGCTTCAGCCCGGGTGTCCTCTCAAGTCTGCTCCCAGATTCACTGTGGATCAATGTCAATATCACAGCTAGGCTTTTACTTAACGCACAGCGTGTCTATCAGAGATGAGCTTATCGGAAAACGAACACGACCACTCGCTTCATCTGCCCGAGAACTTTAAGGGAAACTTTAGGCTGCAACTTTATCCCACTGAGCTCATGTTTGATAGCGGCTGGATGAGATTGGATTTACTCTGCCTCCCACACCAGGACAGTTACTTAGTATCCTAACAGTCTGTCACCACATATTGTCCGGGAGATCATTTTCTCGGCCCCTCGCAGACGGGGCCTTGCTTTGATTTGCAGCCTAATCCTCTAATCACATGAACCAATATTTGATTAAATGTTGGCGTACTGTCACACCAAATTAAATCAAAAGATTCCTCGGCATGTGACACAATGCACCCACGTTGATTCACTGCAAAAATTTATCTATTCAGTGGCCCACCCACCTGCAGAGAGTGTCCATAGACTTCAGGTTCTCTGGGT
The DNA here is from genome assembly GCA_036023655.1 of Nannoperca australis. Taxonomy (NCBI): domain Eukaryota; kingdom Metazoa; phylum Chordata; class Actinopteri; order Centrarchiformes; family Percichthyidae; genus Nannoperca; species Nannoperca australis. The sequence continues at coordinate 18,825 of JAVQJD010011975.1, forward strand.
TGCGGATTAACTTGTCAAGAACGGTGACTATCTGGCAAAAGCGCGGCCTCTCATTGCGATCCTTCTGCCAGCAGTCCAGCATGAGTGTGTGTAGAGCCGCAGGGCAGCCCATCGGAGCAGGCAGCCTGTAGCCCTCCTCCACAGATTTTATCACCTGCACATGTGCAGCAAAATATGAAAGAGACTACAGTGCCTGCTATGAAAATACCACGAAGGTTACTTATGATCAACAAATAGGTCTCACGTCTCTGTTGGTGAGGTTCCAGTATGGTCGCTCTCCATAGGACATCACCTCCCACATGACCACTCCGTAGCTCCACACGTCACTGGAGGAGGAGAACTTCCTGTAGGTGATGGCCTCCGGGGCTGTCCAGCGGATTGGAATTTTCCCACCCTGTGAGGAACATAAAGAAAGTTTTACCAGGGTGTGGCAGACTTTCTGAGATGGATTTTAGCAGACATCTTGAGGTCAGAGAACCAAACTCATAATAGCAGTTTTAAGGGTGAATCTATCTATATTCTATATTTTTTTGTATTATTGTCAACAAATCCCATGAAACGCACAAAACCAACAAGTAGTGTGTGTATCACAGCCTGATATATCTTCTTCCTCGGTGCCATGGAGCACAACTGTTGTCCAAAACCTTTTAAAAACATCAGTGAGCCACGCTGTTGTTGTCACACACACTGTAGTTTATTTGGAAAATTATGGAAATCATGGTTGATTTTGGTCTTTTCCTGAAATTCATTCATAATAAAAAAATGCTGGCATTGACCTTAAAGGTGGTGCTGGTGGGGGGAAACGTAAAAGAGACGATGAAAAGGATATGCAAATCGATACTGAGCGCTGAGGAGATACAGGAAAGGCGAGAGAGAGGCTCTCATGCAGAAGGGTCCCATTCATACTGTTATAATGTCCAGTATATTATTGTTTTATCATTACTGATTCCTTAATGTGAAAAAAGCATTAAGTTGTTACAGCTAGTGAAATAGCTTTATATACTGTTGAGTATATAAAGCATTATAGTATACTAGTATTTATATAGTAGTATATTGTAACCAGCAGTGAAATAAATACACTGGAATAAAAAGTATACTATTGCTCTCTGAAATGAAGTAATGAAGTAGAAAGTAGCATGCAATGGAGATAAGTTAGAAAAGTATACTACCTAAACTGTGTACTGTACGTTTCACCACTGATTAAATGTACATGAAAGCAAAAAGTGAAATGACACGCTGAGGTTAAATGACTAAACGGAGCCGGTGTGGGCATGTGTTGCAGGCTGAGACAAGAATAGACTTGCTAATGTTTGCAAGTATGTGAACTACTTACATTATTCCTGATATAAAACTGACACTTAATTAGGCTGATAAATGGATACATCACTTCTTAAATAAACAAAGCACTCCCTGTGGGTTATTTTAAACATCTGAAGGTCACTCTCAAAAAGTAGCCCATAATAGACATTTGATGTCCTGCTAAACATTGAAAGCAGCAACTCTGGAATTCTCTAACTTTAACTCATGATCTCAGTACTTTCAGGGTCTACAAAGTGACTTTGCTGCCAGATTCCACAGAATAGGCAGCGTTATTCACTTCACTCACCTTTCCAGGCAATAATGTGAACTGTATTAATCCTCAGCCATTATCCATTAATTAGCCATTCATTGGAGATGTGCTGTGATGATGCTTAGTGTCTGTCATATGATCCTCATCATCTACATTTCCCCTCCAGAACATCCCTGAGTGATGCTGCAGGTAATCACCTTGCTGTCGGTTATCTGACTGCTGTGCTTTAACAGACTGTAACAAACAAATGTGTCAGATGCTGATTTCCATCAGAGAGCTGATAGCATCACACTCTGGAAGAATTAACACATGTGTTACCGTCAGGCTGCAGGTTTAATATTGAACTGCTCTCTTTTGGAGCACTGACAACGATGATGTGACTTTGCTCTCGCTCTCATGTGACTTTGATTGTATTTGTATGGCTTTTGTATTTGTCTCAGACTTTTATGTTTGTCTTGATGATGCTTTCCTGGCCAGATTCCAGTGGAATTGCCTTCTTAAATAAGGGATAACAAATACATTTTTACTTGTCAGTTAAATTCACAAAAAGTGAAGATCTACATTTGGCTAAATAGAATTTGATGACTGTAACGACACTCCAGGCATCACTGGTCTACAATAAAGCTACTGTTGTTACCAAATACATATTCTAATGTGAAAGCAGAGGTATGTTTTTATAGCTTTATTGATGTTAGATTTATTTTTACATATTTAAAAAAGCCTGGTTGAGGAGAGTGACTTAGAAAATGAGGATTGACATTACATATATTTTTTGTATTGCATACGTAGCTGTTGCCTGCCATGTCCAAAAAATTTCATTGCTCGGGATGACCTGTGTTGTACTGTGCACTTGACAAATAAAACACTTTGACACTTTGACTTTGACATATGATTAAAAACAAACTGTTAGTAACTTTTAGAACCACAGAAGACATTATAGAAGACAGAAGTGTTTCCACTTACTCAGTTACACACTGACCTGCATGTATAAAATGGTGGAGTGTCCCTTTAAATTTGGTAAAATAGAGCACAATATCAAATGGGTATTTGCAGATACCCCACATTTATGTGTCAGAATTGGTATCTGGAGAGAAAAGGTCAGATCGGTGCATCCCTTGTATTCTATCGGTTGTTACTTTCACCCATACTAGCGTGTAAAAGTCAGGAAATCTCAGCACCTGCTGCTTCACTGTTTACTATTTTACAACTAGTCTCTTGTGAGTCACCCAACTTTATTAAACTTTATTTAAGTGCATTACTAAATACCCTTAAATATGTGACTTCCTCACTGAATGGAGCTCATTGTGATCACTGTACGCATGAGGCTGTAACTTTGACTTCTTAGTGGAGATGTTCATTCACCATAATTGTTTTTAGGTTTGGGCATTTAAATTGTAGAGTAAACTGTGTGTGTGTGTGTGTGTGTGTGTGTGTGTGCATGCTACATTAATGCTTGCCTCTATGTGAAAACTCACACTGGTGGTGTATGCAGCGTCAGGGTCATCCTCCAGTACTCGAGACAAGCCGAAGTCAGAAACCTTACACACCAGGTTGCTGTTGACCAGGATGTTGCGGGCAGCCAGGTCTCTGTGGATGTAGCCCAGGTCAGACAGGTAGGTCATACCGGCCGCAATGCCACGCAGCAAGCCAACCAGCTGGATGATGGTGAACTGGCCGTCGTGTCTCTGCAGGACGGGAGAAAGAAAAAGGAAAAGATCAGGAAGGAGGAGGTAGAGAGAGGTTTTAATGGCAGATGTGATAGTATAGCAGCAGAAAAGATGAAGAGAATGATAATAGAATAGATTTTAATCAAGATAGAGAAGAGAGTAAAGATAAGAGAATAAAACATGACAGGGATGTGCTTTTAAGTAATAATCCCCAGTATTTTCATATAAGCAAATACTAGAGCTGTTTGACATTGTCGATGTAATACAATGTTAAATCAACTTATATCTTGTTCAAGAAAACTTCCACATTTGCTGCTCTAAACCACTGGTTCCTTTCTCCTGGCAACAATGCTCTGACATACAGGCAGTGATGTGAAGTGATGCTGCTCTCCAGTGAAAACCATGTTTTCCCAAGTGTGGACAATTTCACATTCTCCAACCTCGGAGGCTCAAACCTTTCGGAAATCCTAAAGCTTGAAGCAAAACTACTAACAAGTAGATACACTGCTTTCACAGGACATGGAGATCACCTCTTACTAATTAACAGACAACAGAAAAATACTTAGTACTAAAGACAAAATAAAAGGCAGACAGGAACCTTAACTACTGTTCAACATGAAGCTTCAATACCAACCCTGAGGAAGGAGTCCAGAGAGCCGTTCTCCATATACTCTGTGATGATCATCACCGGTTTACCTGAGGAAACAAACAGGAACCTTCAGGACCTCTGCTGCATATCTACGGGACATATACTATGAGTGCTTATTTTCATACATGTTCAGTGCTGATTAGCTGTTTGTGTTGCATGTGATGTATAAAGGAATTATGTCCTGTTTAAAACTGTATGAATGATTACGTTTGCAAGAAGAAACTCATTTTGAAGAAACCCATTTTGTGACATCAGAGAGAACCATTGCATTTCCACAGTTTTACACATAAACAGAGAGCCTTGATTTCACTGTTTTTATGTATTGATTCCTTTCGACTTAACCCTTGTGTGGTGTTCATGTTTTTGTTACTCAGCCAATGTTCCCGGGTCTGCTGGACCCACCGCATTATTGGGTTTTTAAATCATTACAGCCAAAACAATTTACGTAAAAATACTTAACAGATGTTTACTTTATCCCAATTACAAGCAATATAGACAGCATATATCATACATATTTGCCATTTACCTCTGTTAATCACATTTATGAATAAGGATGCCATTCGTTTCTTGTGAAAAAATTTACAAAAAGAGAAAAATCTATTATAATTAATATATGGATAGAAAAAACATGTTTAACTTGAAAAAATATAAATGAAACAAGGTTTTTTATTTCCTAAAACTTAATTAGAAATGGAACACACACGTCTACACAGCACATGCCCCATTGAATAGATACAGT
>JAVQJD010011978.1:0-12779 GCA_036023655.1 Nannoperca australis
GGGAGCTTCAGGTGGGAGGTTCAGGTGGGAGCTTCAGGTGGAGGTTCAGGTGGGAGCTTCAGGTGGGAGCTTCAGGTGGAGCTTCAGGTGGGAGCTTCAGGTGGGAGCTTCAGGTGGGAGCTTCAGGTGGAGCTTCAGGTGGAGCTTCAGGTGGGAGCTTCAGGTGGAGCTTCAGGTGGGAGCTTCAGGTGGGAGGTTCAGGTGGGAGGTTCAGGTGGGAGGTTCAGGTGGGAGGAGCTTCAGGTGGAGGTTCATTAGAGAAAATGTTAGAAGTAAATAAAAAAACACTGTCAAAAGTCAGATGTGTAACTTTTTAACTGTTAAATTAGAAAAGTCTTTATTCTCATTCTTGTGTGATGTAATAAACAGTCACTGCGTCAGACTTTGACTCATTAAGTCAAATATTTCTGGTAATTAGTCACATTTGTTAGTTTTTAGACTCAAAGTCACTTTAAGTCATTTTTTGACTTTTCTCAAATTTTTTGTCATAATTTTGAGTTTAAAGTTAAATAAAAGACAAGCTTTAAGTTCATGTGTTCACTTCCTGTTTGCACCAGAACACATGACAGAATCCACCCAGTTGCCTCCAACAGCTCTGTCTCTGTCGCCCCCTGCAGGCCGGAGGTGGCAGCCGTCCAGCGTCGCTCCAGCCACCACTCCGCCTGCTACGCCGCGGCGCTCTCCGCCCGCTCCGGCGTCCTGCAGCAGCGGTCGGGTAACGTCGCCCAGCGCACCCCGCCGCTGTCCCGCGGCGCCCTGCGACGCCTCAACCTGCTGCGCCCCCCGAAGACCAGCACCATGCACCTGCACCAGCCCAGCCAGAGACACCTCAACTTCTGAGGCAGCAACATCATCATCATCATCATCATCATCATCGTCATCGTCGTCGTCGTCGTCATCATCACAACTGTCATCGTCGTCATTATCATCGTCATCGTCATCATCATCATCATCATCGTCATCATCATCATCATCATTGTAGTCGTCATCATCATCATCACCTCTGTTTCATTCAACACCAGCAGCCATCACTTACACCCCCGATCTGTTCTGAAATCTGATTGGTCGGTGAAATAGGGAAAAGTGGCTGGTGACCTCTTCATCCTCCTCATCCTCATCCATCCACCCTCCTTCACATTGATGCTGAGGAGGAGGGATGTGATCTTCCTCCTCCTATCGGCCATGTTTTTACCCCCCCCCGTGCTGGACCAGTTTGTGTCCAATCACAGAGAAGAATGGTCGTCACGGTGACGTTCCTCTTCTCCTCCTCCATCTTTTTTCCTTCTTCTTGTTCTTTGTGGACAACTTTAATGTGTAGAATCAATGCTGTAGGTCACTTTACTCAGCGGCAGGTTCACAGCGTGGCGGGATGCTAACGTGACGTCACGGTGATGTCACGGTGATGTCATGGCGGCCTCTTTTTTTTATTGTTTTATGTTTCTTTGGGCGACTTCGCAGGACATCAGGAAACATTTTCGATCCCACATCACTTGAACCGTTTAATGCCGTTTAATCAGTGATGAGACAAAATCCCCTCAAATAATCCGACACTGAGGTCCTACGTTTCCCAGAATGCCCTTTGACAACCGTCATAGTGATGTCATCAGCGTGGACTCGGGAGAGAAGCACTTATTTATAAGAGAGAGACACAAAGTCTGCGTTACAAAGCGTCACGGCGTGAGGCCGTGTAGCAGACAGCGACACACAGCTCTGATGATAACATCCTGTCAAGCTGCATTGTGGGAAATGTAGGATCCAGTGTTTTGACCCGTGGACGCAACTTAAAGCTGGGATATCTCGGCCGTTCTCTTTTTATTTTTATTTTTATCTGTGCGTGCAGTCCCCCTGTAACTCTGAATTTACTCCACAGACATTTCAGTTAAACACCACCCGGGCGTGAAAGTTAAACACCCCCCGGGCGTGACGGCGCTGTTCTGTGAAACTGGAGGGTGTAGAACCTGTACTGTAGCTGCTTTTGTCTTTTTCAGTCTATTTTCTGCTCTCTTTTTGTTGTTGTTTGTCTGTGGAGTCGACCTCGTGTTTAGCCGTACACGTCATCACTTCCTGTTTGGCCGTACACGTCACCACTTCCTGTTGCAGCACTTTTCTCCTGCAGCGCCCCCTTGCTGTCGAACGCCGCCTCGCTCCGCCCTGCTGAACCTGCCTCTGACGTCTGTAATTCAGTACTTTTTAACAATGTTCTTGAAAAGAAAAGAAAAAAGGGTAAAAATGACTGGGTTAAATATCACTAAACGCCTTGTTTTAACGGTAGCTTTGAGATGAATAGAAATGTGTAAAATAAAAGTAAAAAAGTATTTAAAAAATCTAAAACTAAACAAAAAAAACTTCCAAAATATTTGTTTGAAAAGACAAAAAGAAGACATATCAGTATGAAGTTGGTTTATATGCTTAGGTATGTTTGGTTATGTTGCATGGTTGTAGAGTCGTGTTAGATGGTGGAAAAACGAACAAAAGACAAAAGATTTAGTGTCTGTTTGTTTTGTTCTCTCAGTGAATCTGCAGTCCACTTCTCAGGGTCACAACCAATCACCTTCGCTCTTTAGGAAAATGCAGATTTTACTTGACGGCTGATGATTTTCTGTGTGCGAGCTGGGACTTTTCCAGCGGTGTCCCAGCGAGTGTTTCCCCTGTTGAGAGAAATAATCCACTTGTTTTAAAGTTTATTTTGGTCCCAGGACTGTGAAACATGAACTCTGTTGGAAATCCACCGGGAGATGGAGAGAAACTGTTTATTCTTTACTAAACACGTTTTTTAAAATGTACTTTATGCTTTGTTTTTAAAACTATTCTTATGTTTCACGTTAACATAGTTACATTTTGAAAAAAACTGTTAATATTTAAACCAAAAAAGTAGCAACGATCTTTAACCTTTCACATCGTTTATAATACTAATGTTGTTTATCTTTTCTTGTTGTTGTTGTTTGTGTTTGTTGACCGTTCTCGGTCTCGGTGCTCTGACCGAGAAACTATCCGTCTTATAGAGCGACTGAATCGTATGGAAGCTCGTTTCTGCCAGAAAAAGAAAATAACAACAAATAAATAAATAAATGAAACAAGGTGGTTCAAAAGTTTAAGTAAGTGAAAGTTGTTACTTTTAAACTTTTAACTAGAAGACACCAAGTCATTATTCTCATTATTGTGACATTAAAGGACAAAGATTTGACTCGCTGACGCCATAATTAAGATACTTGGACTCTAAGTGAAATATTTCTGCTAACAAGTCACTTTTTGGACTCATTACCTAATTTTAGACAAAATCATCTCATCATTTGGATAATTATTTTATCATTCTTGACTTTTCAACACTTTTTCTTTTCTTTTCTTGGCAAAAATGAGCTTCCATACGAATGTTGAAGTGAACGTTTTAAAGTCTTATTTTGGAAAACCGGTAGTTTCACAGGAGGAGGATTGAAGATACGTGTGAACAGCGTTTGTCTCTGCGGTCGTGTCGCATTATTAAGAAAAGCCCTAACTATGGAAGGTCGAAGGGACCAAAACATCTACTTTGACGTTCGTGTGAAGACGTTTGGACCTTCAGGCTTCCGTACTATTGTTGGCATCATCACCCCCTACCTGCCTACTAGTGGAGAGTTTAGGCTGCGTACCTGTTCACCTGTCACCTGTCTCACACACCTGTGACTCACAATTTGGGTCGGTCCATTAGTGCGGGGGAGTTGTAGCACCAATTTGTCATTCACAGGGATTGTAGGTGGTGTTTCCCCTCAGAGCCTGATGAAGTGGAAGCACCCAGTTTGAAACGTCTTGGTCTCTTCGGCCGTCGATAACTCACAAACGTTTGTTGCTGTAAATAATCGTGCAGTGGAGTCGTTCTCTCCGGCGTGTTTTAAGCTTCTTTTATTTCCCCAAGGCCTCTCTGCTTATGGGGCTTTACGTTTATTGGTGTTACTATGATGTTTTATTGTTTTAAAAAGAGGCAAACTTAAAGACAGAAGGGATCGGAGGAACGTGTCCTCCTGCTGTCGGGAGCCTTTTTTAAAATGTAGTTTCTGTTCTCAGTTCATCTCTCCATCATCAAACTAACAGGGATTTGTAATGTTTTTTATGTTCAATGCCTTGAAATTTGTGGATCACGTGCCTTCCAGGTTGAAATGTTGTAATGACAATGCATCAATGAAGAACTTGAACTCCCTTTCTGTTAGTGTTTTGACGTCCTGAGTGGACGTAACAAATGAATTAATGAATAAAAACACACAAACGGACGTCAGAAACCAGCTATGCACCGCCCGTCCTCCCAGCTTTTATATAATGACTCAACAAACCAGAAAGATGTAGCAAAACCTCCTTCTTCCTCTTTCTTTGTTCAAAAAAAAATAGTTTTTTTGTTTGTTTGTGTAGTTTACTGGAATATTACAGCACTTTGCCAAAAAGGAAAAAAAAGGTGTAGGAGTTTTAGGGTTAATTTTGTATTTATCAACTGGTTTTGGATGTGCGACAGATCAATTCACTCTGTCCTGATGTCAAGAGATGCTACTTCAGACGAGGGGGTCATCTGTTTTCCAGCTGTAATAGTTCATACATGTGATCTCTTATTAGCCTATAATAAATGTTTTCATACGCAGCTCCCGCCTCCGTTTGTTTCTTACTCAAGGTCCACTTATTAGCTTTGTGTGGAGCTTTCAACCGCATCTCACGTGACCTAAATATCGACTTTTAGTCACGTAATAACAGGTGGTCGAGCTTTGGCTACACGTTCCGGCGCTCTACATTTATTTGACTGCTATATTTTATGGGTTACTTCACATATTTGGATTTTAAAAACCTACAATGAGCATGTGAAGCATGCAGCGTTGTTTAAAATGTAATGAAGCCACCCAAAAGTATATAAAATAAGTAGAATTAGCTCCCACACAGGCAGCTACAACATTAAAATGCTGTTTATTGCATCAATAATAAAGACATACTGTATTTTTACTGTTATAGTTTAAGTACATGTTTCTAATGCTGTACTTTGTTCAAAGTAAGACTCTTTTCTACATTAAGGTCTGGCAATTTTACTAAAGTAAAGGGTCTGAATTCTTCTAGTACTATGACCATTTACTTATTATTGTTATTAATGATATTAATGTTGTTATAATACAGAAAACAATGAAACATCACTGTCAAAACACTTATATATAATACTATATATAAAAAAATATATGTCTATATATAAAATATATATACACACATATACATATATATGGTATACACTGTGTATTATTATTACTGATGCATTAACAGAATTTGAATGTAGCTGGTTGAGGTGGAGCCAACACTAACTGCTTGATATGTTATATTGGCTGGTCTCTCGTCTACAGCAGTGTCTCCAAATGTATAAACTGCGCATGTGCATAAAATCTTAATCTGACAATTATCTTATAAATGTAGCTGTCAGATAACTGCAAAATGCTATATTAAAGTAGCATAACGTGGAAATACTCAATTAGAGTACTTAGTACAGTACGCGAGTAAATGTTATTAGTTACTTTGCACCACCGGGTATCCCATTATATGTATGTATAGTTGCACAGTCTTGTTAAATCTCACAAATATGAGTTAATGATACTATAAAAGGGAAATAAAGCCACTTGTCAGCTGCAGCACTGGTTTGACAGCGGCGCCCACGTGTTCTCTCTGTTTACATCCTGCGGAGGAAGCACGCGGCGGGCGCTGCTCGCGCTCTGATTGGCTCAACGTCACGGAGCCCCTCCCACAGGCGGGACTCGTACCCGGAAGCTGTTTCGGCGCCGCGAAAAAAACTGTAAATAACTCCGTTAAAGTGTAAATATTACCGCACGGATACGACGTTAGACGACGCGTTGGCGTTTACCGACTCGTTAAAGTGTAACCGGAACCTACGGAAAGCGTTGTTTACGTCAGAAAACCTTCCTGCGACACCGTGTCCACTGGAAATTAACGTAGGCTCCGGTTAAACACGGTAAATAACCCGTTAAACCGCGACTTAGCACTTCTAAAATAATAGTTAAACCCGGAAAAAGAGCAACTCGCTCCCGTTTAAACGGGTCGGTGTCGTTCGTCTGTAAAATATCCCGGTTTTGATTTGAACATTTAGCGCGTATTCTGTTAACCGGGAACGAGCATGCGCAGTGGGAAGCAGCAGGCAGACGCGGATATAAGGATTGGCGCCGGCGCCACAGCTGATGCATTCATTCATTCATCACCGAGGAGGTAAGACCACCGACCCGGAGAGAGCGTTTACACGGATATATGTAGTCCTAAAACTTAATTCTTCTGTCAGTAACTTCCTGCTGATTGTATCGTGCGTTTCGATCTTAAATATGTGTTTTTCCGGTGCAGTTTTGTGTTGTGAGGATTTAAATCTGGACAAGTGAGGGAGTGCAGCCATATATTAGTTTAAAGCTTAATTTAAAGGGGTTTCCACTGTTAATGTACTCGTGCTTTACCTCGTTTAAATCTTACAGTTCATCCTGGAGGTGTGTTTGGTGAAGATCGGGGGTTCAAGTGGAGTTTATCTGTACAAACACTGAACCTCGTAGCTTTAAAACTTTCGTGTTTTTTGTTTCCAGATAATCTTCTGCTTTGTCGCCTGTTATTTCCTAAATCGAGCTAAATATGCCGCAGTTTACAGGCAGAAGCTGCAGAACACGAGTTTATGTGCATATCGGGGTTAGCTGGTTATTGTTGACCTAGTTAGCAGTTGTTCGGCTAAGTTTGCTAATTACAGTAGCTCCCCAGCACAACTTAACCTCACGGTGGTCCCACTTCACCCGACAATAATGGCGCTTTTTGGGGCTCTGGGAAGGTTTTCCTTTGGATATGTGTTTCCCAGGAGTTTATTCTAGCAGCCGAGAGTCGTTTAAAGCCAATATCGTTGGTGTTTAGCGGTCATTTCTCCTGGTTTCCCCCCGCAGACCCGGACCAGGTTTCGGGGAGGCAGGGCTCAAATCCTCCCGCTTTGGCGCTGTTGAAATTGGCGCGTCTTTGAGTTTCAATCATCAAATAAAGTAGATTTTTCCGCGTTTTCACACATTCAAACTACACGAGTGTCGCCCGAAGATGTTCACTTCGTCGCTAAAGACGAGAAATTCGGGTTAAAAGTCGGCATTTCCGAGCTTTTTTTGTTTAAAACCGAGGGAACAATCAGCCCCCCTCCTTTTTCTTGGCTGCAGTTGCCGCACTAGCTCGCAGAGCTCGTCTTGCTAGTTTAGATCTTTATTCTTATCTCACACTTTCTCTTTTTTGACTCGTTTACCGCGAGATGGTGTTTACCACGGGCTTTTCGGGCAATTCAGCTTTGTTAGTCGACCTTTTTATGGTTTTGTCGAGCTACTTTTGTGTCTCTTGTCGCGGGTCGCAAGCTAACACGTATCTGTTATCTCAAGCTAACCACATCTCACACCAGGTCCCATCCCGGCCCTTAAAATGTCGCCTGTTAGATGTTTGGGGGGCCCTTGGTTCCCAGGACCGTCTGTGACTCCTCCAGGACTTTCCAGGAGCCACTTACTCTTTTTATTTAGTATTATTACGTTATTACACCGCCCTGGCCTGTTGCATAACCTCACCAGCCACCCCCCAACATGTTGGGTACTTGTGAAACTGTGGGGCCCAGTGGCTCCACAACATGGCCCCCGGACGCTGAGACACCATTACACGGTTCCTGGAGAATGAACTGTGCTCGTATTTAATATCAGACCCTGTATATTTAATATAAGCACCATGCGTGTTTGTCCTGCATGTGCACGTCTGACAGACACGTTGCATCTGAATCTCACCTGTTGTCTCTTCTTCTTCTTCTTCTTTATTTCTGCAGCGGAACCAGAAATACACCAGACACAATGTTCAGACGCAGGTAAGCAGCTGCTGCTTCTCAAACTGTGGTCAGGGGGCCTTCAGGGGGTCCTCAGAGGGGTGGACAGGGGCCAAAACTGTCTTTACAAGGTTCATAAGGACATTAATTTGTGATCTTAACAGTAAATGTGTGCACGTGACAGTTTGTTAGGAGTAACATGACGTCTTCTCGGCGTGCTTTCTACTATAGTGACCCCCCCCCCCCCCACACACACACACGTGTTTCTTCACTTCTCTGTACGTCCCACACGTGCAGGGAGACGGGAACTTCTTGAAATCCACTAAAAGCACGTTTGATGGTTGAAGCTACAAACCTGAGCTCCGTCTTCTGGCTTCCTGTCTGAACCTGAAGTCGTGACGCTGACGTAGTTTTTAAACGTGTGTTTTCAGCGGTCGCATCACTTTGCAAGCCAGAGATTCAAACACACCCGAGCCGGCCGTCCGAGCCCCGCTGAAGAGGAGGAAGGCAGAGGTTTGTTCTTTAAGACGTCTCACTGCTCTTACATTAGTACACTTTAATCTCAGACACACTGAACATTTGATGTTTGTTTGTTTGTTTGTTCTACAGCCCTCCAAGAAGAAACTCCAACCTGCAGCCAAGAAACAAAGCTATGAAATCCAGGTGAGTTGTTACCTGAGTGATGAGGCGTCACCAGTTTATCTGCTGTGGTTTCATTCTACACGTAATCCTCTGTTTTCATTTAATTTCTCCCAAACCTTCGTTGTGTCCCTGAACACAGCACAGTGTTGTAGCGTTAAACTGTTGAGTTCAAGTGACGCAGGAGTTTCTGCAGTTCCTCCTCTTCACCACAAGGTGTCGCCAGGTTTACATTCACTTCTAGATTTAGAGCTGAACTTTACATTAAACTGCACAAAAGAACAAATCAAATGAAACCACAGCAAAAAGAGAAACAAACGCCCAAATGTCACAAGATGCTACGGTAAATATTTCTGTTTGTGTGTTGTCGTTGTTGTTTGTCTCCAGACGTGTTGGTCGGAGGACGGAGCGAGTCCCTGCGTCCTCATCGAAACCCCCCACAAAGAGCTGGAGCCCGCGGACCCGTCCAGTTTCAAGCAGTACACGTTCAAGAACCTGTTCATCAAGGCCTCCCCCATCCCCCGCCTCAGGTAATGTTTGTTTGTTTGTTTGTTTGTTTGTTGACACGGTGCGTAGGAGTGTCTGCTGAACCCGGCCCGCTCACTGCGGCTCGTTCTCTTCCAGCTGGGCGAGTTCAGACGACGTGTGGATCAAGATGCTCAACAAGGAGCTGAAGTACGTCCACGACAAGAGCTACCTGCAGCGCCACCCCAAGCTGCAGCCCAAGATGAGGGCCATCCTGCTGGACTGGCTGCTGGAGGTGAGTGTGACGCTCAGGTGTGTTTGAGGTGCAGCACCTGTCCGTCAGCCGGGTGTTGATCCTGATCTGTGTGCAGGTGAGCGAGGTGTACAGCCTCCACCGGCAGACCACCTACCTCGCCCAGGACTACTTCGACCGCTTCATGCTGACGCAGGAGAACGTCAACAAGGACTACCTGCAGCTCATCGGCATCACCGCGCTCTTCATCGCCTCCAAGATAGAAGTGAGTCCCTCCTCCTCTCGTACTCCAGCGTGTGGTTTTAGTTTGTGCAGAAAATCTAACTTTACCTCTTTTTAATGTTCAGGAAATCTACCCTCCCAAAATCTACGAGTTCTCCTACGTCACTGACGGAGCCTGCGACATGTGGGACATCCAGCGCACGGAGCTGCACATCCTGAAGGTACGAACACCTCCGAGGAGTTTAGCCCCCGCAACCAGAATCTCACTGCAGGCGGGTCCTCGCTGGCAGCTGCACCCGCCCAGGTGCGTCCACGAAAAGGGCTTGTTTTTAACACAGACTCTGGTGTGTGTGGTAACATTATGGGATGGATCCCTGCAGAGACAGAGTGAAATCTCACGGGAGGTCGAGTTGTTGCAGGAAGGAAACAGGTCTGTGTCTGCAGGGATCCATCCCATAATGTCAGACGCTTGGAGCAACAGTCTGAACCAGAGTCAGTGTTAAAAACCAGCCTTTTAGTGCACGTGCTTCCAACAAGGGTCACGTTGCAGCCGCCAGCTGAGGCGACCGGAGCAAACCTCTTCATTCAGACCCATGTGTTTAGAAGTACCACACACACACACACACACACACGTGTCCTCGTGACGCTGACGTGACGCTCGGCCTCCTGCAGGCGCTGGACTGGAACCTGTGCCCGGAGACGCCCATCTCGTGGCTGAAGCTGTACGCGCAGGTGGAGGCTCAGACGGACGCAGAGAACTTCCTGGTGCCACAGTTCTGTCAGGAAACCTACATCCAGATCACACAGGTACACACACACACACGTACATCCAGATCACACAGGTACACACACACACATCCAGATCACACAGGTACACACACAGGTGTGGCGCCGTTCTGACCTCTGACCCCGTGTGCTGCAGCTGTTGGACCTGAGCATGATGGACATCAGCTCTCTGGACTACAGCTACAGCGTTCTCGCCGCCGCCGCCTTCTGCCACTTCTCCACGTTCGACGTCGTCCACAAAGTCTCGGGTGAGTTTGATTTTCCCACCTGCACCGTCTGAACCTGTGACTCTACAGTAGGATCAGCTTTAACCCCCCCCCGTGTGTCTCCTCCAGGCCTGACGTGGGACAGCGTGGCTCCTTGTGTTCGCTGGATGAGTCCCTTCATGGACACGCTGCGATCCGAAGCCACGCCGCAGCTCAAGAGCTTCGCCAGAGTCAAAGCTGACGACCGGCACAACATCCAGACACACGTGGCCTACCTGGACCTGCTGGTGAGCGAAACCAACGCACTGCCTTAAAACAAGGGCTCAGATCCAGGTGGTTTCTGAGGCGACGCTCGGGAACTACTTCTGTTCCTCGTTTTGAAGATATATTGTGTGTGTGTGTGTGTGTGATAATGTACAAAGATCATCTGTTGTTAGATGTGATGCTCTTTTGGATTCTGCCGTTGGCAGCGATGTTCTTACTCACAGCACGTGTGATTCATCTCTTACAGTCTGAGACGTCTTGTTGTTCTCCATGCACTTTATGTGAAGCTCTGATGTGGATGAAAGCGTCCTGACTGATGTTTACTGACTCCAGAGCAGCTGGAAACTCTGTCTGCGCGTCGTGTTTAAGCGTTTCCTTCTCTCCGCCTGCAGAGGAAAGCCCAGGAGCGCAGCATCGACAGCCTCGACTGTCAGCTGTCGCCCGTTGCCGTGGGAACCCTCCTGACTCCGCCCAGCAGCACGGAGAAGCCGCCCAATCCCTGAGCAGGATGACGGCGAGACACCGAGACGCGCTACCTCTCCACGACCTCGTCAGAGCGTCGGCAGGCGGGACCAGAACCTTAGGAAGAACTTCATGTAGCAGAGTTTTATTTTATTTTAACACTACGTCAGGACTCCGGCTCCTGTCGGCCATTTTTATTCACCTGCTTTTAGAGAACTGGACCGACAGGAACCGGAGTCCTTGGACAGGAAACAAGGCCTGCAGGTGACCACCAGGTGGCTCTGCTCACTTCCCTGGTGCTGCAGTCAGATCCTCAGGGACGTGAAGACGAGGAGTTCCTCCTTCATCGACATTTCTCAAACATTTCATCCCTGTTTAACGTCGTCGCCTCGATTGTTTGTTTGTGAACTTTTTAAATTTCTGTCGTCGACACAGAAACAAACAAACGGCTTCTTCTCCACGAGACACAAACGTCCTGAAAGCTGCAGGTGTTTGAACGCACCACCTTCCTGAGTTTTGCAACCTGGTTGCACCGTTTGTTACATTCCTGGAAGACTTGACTTGCAGAAGAAACTGCTCAGTTGTGCGAAGAGGCTTTGCTTTAGGTTTCAGAGCTGGTATTTATTAATGTACAAATAAAATGTTGACGTGTGAAGAATCTGATGAATGCGTTTGCTTTGCTGCAGTTTCTCTGGAAGTGTCTTTTATAAAAGATGAACTGTAACAAAATATTTACATGTTGAAGAATGTGTCTGTAAATAGGACAAATGTGATTTTCTTTAATATCGTCTGTTTTTAAATAAAAGAAATCAGAGTTCACTTTGTTTAATTTAATGAAGTTTCACATTTGGATTAATCTTTATATTTATTAAACCGTTTAAAACATATTATCTTGAGCAAAATCAACGAGTTTAACTCGATTTTTACAATCTTTAAGTTTGCAGTTCGTGTTTCTTAAACTTTGTCCCCTGAGGGCCACCGTAGCGTCGGTCTGGAGGCGTTAGCTAGGTGGCTAACCTGAATTAGCATTCTTCAAAACCTCATTTCTTGCTGTAAAACAATCCTAGTGATTAAAATCATAAAAGACAAACGTGTTTGAGCTGCACGTGTTCACTCGGAAGATTTAATATAGAATTAAACATTTGATGCTTATTTTTTACCTTAAATTGAAACGTAATTAAAGGGAGACGTTAAAGTCTCAGAAGCTGCTGAAGCACGTGAACGTCTCATTTTACACTAAACACAAAATAAACTGTATAACGTGAAAACCACAAACTACATAATGTTTGTGAATACATCATTAATGTATATATTAAAAGATCTTTATTCCTGTGAACGTGATCTTTGAGCGCTAAAACGCGTGTTTTTAACATTGAGTCTGGTTCAGACGGTTACTGTGACAGAGACTCTTGAGTGAAAACCTTCAGATTATTGACCGGAAGTGACGTCTTCGCGGCTTTGACGACAGCAGGAAGTCGCAGACAGATGTCAGAATCTCGCTTTAAAACGACATCCAGCACGTGTCGAGAAAAACACACACACACACATACACACTCTTGTATACAGGAATGCCAAGCCACCAAACACACGGTTGTGAACTCCACGGTCACTGCAACCTTTTGTCATGGCTGAGTGAGTGTGTGTGTGTGTGTGTGAGTGACATATATAGGGT
>JAVQJD010011994.1:0-15957 GCA_036023655.1 Nannoperca australis
ATATATGTGGCATATCCAGATTTGACAAAAAACTATCACGGAAACAGAGCAGAGTGGCGCAGCGGAAGCGTGCTGGGCCCATAACCCAGAGGTCGATGGATCGAAACCATCCTCTGCTAACGGAACATATTGTCAACCAACAATTCTCCATCTAATCCACCAATTCTCATACTAACCCCACCACTGCCCTCTTTATCTCCATGTACCTCCATACACAGGATTAAATGAATTGCACTACACTCACATAGGCCTTCTTCAGACTGTCAGCCCAAATCAAGTTTGTGATTAAAAGTGGAAATCACAAAAATCATTTAGTGGTCATAAAAACGTTTCCAGATTTAGAATACTGACGATTCATTCACCTCATAAATCATGGTTTTATAAGTAAAAAGTAGCGGTATCGATATCAGCAATACTGGCCGTGTATTTACTTGTATCGGATCAATACTAAATTTTGCAGTATCGCACACCATATATGTGGCATATCCAGATTTGACAAAAAACTATCACGGAAACAGAGCAGAGTGGCGCAGCGGAAGCGTGCTGGGCCCATAACCCAGAGGTCGAAACCATCCGCTGCTAATAGGAATGTTTCCAGTCCATATTACTTAAGTTTGCAATGTGCTTTTACTACTTTAATTTGTACTAAAATTTGGATGAAGGATTGTGCAAATGGATCCAAACCATTCTCTGCTAATAGAACATATTGTCAACCAACAATTCTCCATCTAAACCATCAACTCTCATACTAACCCCACCACTGCCATTTTTATCTCCATGCATTTGGAATTTGTGGCCACACACAGAATTAAATGAATTACACTCTAAACTCACATAGGCCTTCTTCAGACTGTCAGCCCAAATCAAGTTTGTGGCATATCCAGATTTGACAAAAACCCAGAGGTCGATGGATCGAAACCATCCTCTGCTAACGGTACTTTTTGTCAAACCTGCAAGACACCATTTAAACTGCACTGCCATCTTTATTTCCAGGTACTTGGAATTTCCGGCATATCCAGATGTGATATAAGAATGTCTACAGCTCAAGTGTTTAGAGGGTGAGATGGTAGTTCTCAGAGTGGTATTTAAGCCAACAGCAGAGTGGAGCAGCAGGAGCGTGCTGGTCCCGTAACCCATAGGTCAAGGGATCAAAACAGTCCACTGGAACTATTTTGTTCTCTTGCAAATCCATACACACTCACATTGTTAAGTTTCACACAGTATTACAAAGATGAACATGCACACATGGCAGCAAGTGTTGATGCAAAGTGAGATGTTTCCTTCTTTTAGTACTGGTGGACACTGTAGCTTTGTAGTGAGCGGCTGTTTGACTTAAACTTAACCCTTAAGGCAGAACATTCCTGACCGTCACTCTGCTTTTTCAGAGGTCTAGTAGCCCAAACAGACATATTGAGTTGTGGCCTACGTGCACAGGTGTATTGATAAAGATGATGAAGTGTGTGTTCCCATACACCCATGTGAGATGTGTCTGAAACACCTCCTGTGTAAATCTAAACATTTCAATGTCTCACCCTGTCAAAACGTTTCAACTGGGTTTGCAGCCGGGCGGGCCGGGACAGAGGCTGAGGAAAGATTTGTTGGATCCATCTGCATGTGACAGCAACACCGCTTTGTCTGCATACACCAATTACTCTGAAAAGGTCAGAGAGGAGTACACAAACAACCTGGGAACCTGCAGTGTTTGTCTTTGCAGTGAGTCTGACAACTTCATTTCTTACCGTGTCTTTCTGACTTTCTGCACATTGTGTATATACACATTGCACTTCCTGTGCATTTTTATACTGTATTAACACATTTAAAGTACAATAAAATAAATACAAGTTCTGTAATAAAAGAACTTAATTAACTTCATTTTCCGATTGTCAAAATGTCTGCTGTGACAATGACACTGATCAAAAAAAAAACTAGCTCACAAGTTTCTACTTTCTGCAGGTTTTGGAAACGATTCCTTGGTAACATAAAATGCAGCTGTAACTTGGTCACTAAGGAGGTAAACTAAATTAAATGTGTCATCGGGGAAGTTTAAACTACTAAAATTTACATTCAGTTTACAGTGTATGTCTTCACCAGCGCGTGCCGCTCTCACACAGGTCTGAGCAGCTGTGGCAAAATCTCTTGATACTGTTGTATCAAAATGTACAAAATTGGTGCATCAATCGAATTTGAGCAAGGGTTGATGTCTTACCCCACTGCAGCACATAGCAATGGGCTTTGTGTGATGTCTAGTATTTTTTATGAAACTTGGCTCACATGCCCTCTGGATCGCCAAATTCCTCTCCTGCCCACCAGTGTGTTAAGCTTTTTCTCTAGAGTAGAACTGCCCTCAGAGCACTTTTCAAATTCCTCTTACTTCCTCTGACAGCATCTTTATTTTTGCAGCATGTTCTCGCACTCTTTCATCTCATTTCCTGCCTGTATTTTAGACAGTACAGTTAGTTCCACATGCTTCTTAGTGCTTCCTATTCCCCGTATTTATCTCTCCGTCTCACCACAATGAAAGAGAAACAAAAAAGAACACATTATTATAAAGGAAATAAAGTATAAATAAATAAAATCAGCGCCAGCTCCTTGCCCTTTCAGTATTTTCCTGTTCTGCATGACGAGGGACCTCGCATCCTTTCTACAGCCACATGCTGGGAGTCATACATAGATAATGGGCGCTAATACATTTGGAATTGGATTCCCAGTAACTGAGGTCATTTCAGTGTGTGTCACACATCTATTAAAAGATGCAATTTAGAGAATTAAGAAAGGATTCCCATTTGACATGTGACCTCCATGAAAGTCCGGGGTGTGTTTGAGTGGATTTCAAAGATTTGAGTTCATGAAATGAATTAATGAAGAGACTAAATGAGCTTTTGAGCCAAGTATGAAAATGAATATGAAGCAACTGTGGAGAGACTTGTTAATTCCCAGTTCAAGAGTAAGGCTGAACTAATTTATGTTTTTCCATTTGATGTTTTTAATATTGATGGGTAATCACAAAGGGTTTGGAGAAAGATAACATGGGTTTTCAGCCATGCTAATGGCATGGCTCTATGGATGGCACAGTCTGTTGGTTCACCACTTTGTTCCAGACTTAAATACATTGATAACTATTACATGGTTCATCATATCATTTTGACTTTAGTGACCCTCTGACTTTTCCTCTAGCACCACTAGTAGCTCAAACTTATTCAGTGGCATAGCTCCAAATCCATTTGATGAATAGGCACCAAATGTTATACAGACATTTGTCTGTAGGTTTCCAGATGTATCCCATGGACTCTGGTGAACCCCCAATCTTTCCTCTGACATTTGGGGTTTTTATTGAAATATCTTGACATTATCAAATATGGTACAGATATTCATATTCAGATAATGTTTTGTAAAAACATTGATTTAGTGCTATCTTCACGTCGAAACTTCTTCTTACCAATACTTTGGTTTATGCACCAAATACAATAAATCAGTGCCTGCATGACAGTAATTATGCCGTCCAATGTAACTGGTCTAGTTTTATTATTGACATAGGAAATTGAGTCAAGATATTTTTAAGGGTTCTGGAAGTTTTTGTGCATTTCCATTTAAAGAAACAAGCAAGGACTTCCAAATAAATGAAGTATTGGCTCCAGGCTTTTCCAAAATCTCAGTCTTTATTTAGGTTATTATTATATAGGTTATTCTCAACCTTGGAAATAGTAGTTTGACAAAAAACGCTACATCATAGCAATGGGTGATTCATCACGACACTTTCATTAATGCAGTGAATGCTACCCCTTTTGTACTCCAATGAAATTCTTTATCCTTTCAACCTGCATTAGCAGTTCCTCAAGGCAAGGTGAGCTTCACTGCAGGATTTATCCACAAAATCCTCCCATGAAACAATAGAATTAAATTAGTGGTATTAAAAACAACATTCACAGGGAATGTAATAAGAATTTAATGCAACACAAAAATGAGATTAACTGAAAGAAATATACATATTTGAGCTACACAATTAGCAGACAAAAAAGATAAGGTCTTAGCTTAGGTCATACCAAACTGTATTCTGGGTGTATTGTTTTTTACTTGATGTTCCCTTGAATGGTTATAAAAGTCATATCAGAGTTGGTATATATATTCCACCAGTATGCTGGAACCACTAAAACAGCTTGATTTGAGATAAGTTTGCTCATAGGTACCTGAGCTGCAGATACTGAGCTTCAAATGAGTGGGATGAGATGAGATGAGAGCTTGACCCCGCTGGTGAATCTTGATGAGCAGCAACGGTCAATCCTAAGGATTGTAGCCTGCTCACCTCTTAATCACCAGGAGCAGTCAGCCTTTCTAGCCTTTAGTTTTACACTTTTGACCTGTATGAGTTTTTTGCTGACAACATTGAGAATGAAGCTTTTGTATCTTTTAGTCAGTCTTCTCTTCACAACTCTCAACTTTTCATCTTCTGCTGAGCTTTGTAGAGTTTGATGGGGATTTTAAATTGTCAGAATCCTGCAGGTACATCCCACATATTTAATATTCCTCTTTGGAGGAAACCATGTTCCGTCATTGACACCGACAATTACTAAATGGACACCAGTTTTGTAAAGTTATTTTGAGCATTGTTATTATTAAACGTAATATGTAGGAAACATTTGTGACCATAGAGCACTTTGTCAATTAGAATTAGCTACATGAAAATCATGACTTATTTATTCCTAATTTACCAAAAGTCACTGTAAATAAAATCTGTTATGTTTAGCTTATACTCAGAGTTCTGGCTGATTGATTTGCTGCTTACAATATTGCATATTTTAGATTGTGTAGTTTTTTGTATTGTATTATTAAGTTCACATGGTGTAATATTATTTCTGGGCAAGCTGGGGTTTTCACGCCCACTCAGTCTCTTTCTCTTTCTCTGTCCTCTCCCTCTCCTGTGTTTTTCTCTGTCTCTGTCCCGATCCCAGATAAGAGTAATCTTTACATAAAGAGCTATTTACTACGAATTAATGTCAGTCAAAAACAACTTGGAGGCCTGATGACCTTTCTGGTTATCGCACATGGAAAGGTCTCTTTCTTTGTTCTGCCAGTGTAACAGATTTTAACCCCTCAGTTAGTATATTTCTTTGCATGTAAATCAGTCCGTCTTAAGTATATAGGTTGAGCATATTGGCTACCTGACAAAAGAAAAAAATGTAAGTCAATGTATGAAATATCGTGTGTTTGACTCACTTTGGTTTGACATGTTTGACAGCCCCTCACACAACTATGACATCTAAAAACCAAACCATTTCCAATAATGAATAATATTAACTACTTTTCAAGTTTAATCCCCTTTCAATGACGGTACCCCTTTCCTCTAATCCGTCACACTAAATAAATTGTTGTACAGTAAATATGTTGTAGGGGTGGAAAACTTCTCAGCTTGTATGGTCTTTACATATTTATATTTGATTTATTTGTGTGTTTTTAACGTTAAACACTTAACGTTAGCAATGTCAAACAATAGTGTGTGCCTTGATCACCAAGAATCATGGTCAAGAAGGGTTAAGGGGAACAACATAGAGGCCTTGTTGACACCCTGAGGACATCCATGAAGAACATCTTCAATGTTCTAGAAGAAGGCTTAAGAAGAGCTGGAGCAGTACTGATGCTGTCCACATCAATAATAATTGACAAATCGTACAGTTACACCCTGTTAGAGATATTGTTAAGTAGAGGCCAATCATGGAGGAAGTTGGTTTATGTTGGTCAGGACATTTCATTTTGCATTGTCTTGACTCATAGCCATGATGTGATTAATACTACAGAGCATGATGGAGATAGATGACAATCTATATAAGGAGGGTTCTGACAATTACTCTTCATTGATCTGTGTGATTTGTATTTCCACTCCTTCCTTCCTTCCTTCCATCTTTAAAGCAAAGACAGTCTAGTTTCAAACTGGTGTTCTCTTCCTTTTTATTTATGCAGAATAGTTTTAAATTATATGATTGTTGGAAATAACCCATGCTGTTTCCCTGAAGTCCTCATTCACCAAAACATCCAACTGTCCACAAGTTTTGGGGGTAATAGAAATGATTGGAGTACTATTTGCTCCATTAGACACAGAGAGAGACCACTGGGATCTCAGTGGTAAAAATGCCACTTGCCCAAATGTAACTGCACATCTCTCTGATGTGAGAGCGCCTTAAAATTTAATCTTTATATAAAAGAGAAGGGTGGAACACCGGAGAGGTCTGATATCTGAATACGCTCCGAGACAGCTGCAGACAGCAGCTTCTTCCTCGGGCCTTTGAAATATTTCTTTAGTTTTTCCTATTTTGGGAAAATTTTTTATTTTTTATTTGTTTAAATATATATATATATATATATTTATTTTGGCTAACCATTTATTTTGAGCACTGTAAATATCTCCAAGGGACTCCATTATTATCTAAATAAATTCACATCCTTTTTCATGCTGCCTACTCAACGTCACAGGTATCATGAAGGATTCAAGGGGTTCACTCCCGCTGAAAACAAAGAGTTTCCACTCAGTGTTTGGTGGACGCACTGCACAACAGCAGGTGCAAAATATATTGGTTTCTTCAATCAGTGTTTCAAGAGCTGAAGCATAGAAATTACACTTTCCCTCAGTTGCTTTCCAGGTACATGGGCATAGATTCATCACACTACGAGGACAATGCAGCACTGAGAGTGTTTGAGTGTGAGTTTGTTTGTGTGTGTGTGTGTGTGTGTGTGTGTGTGTTTCTGTGTGCGTACATATCGGCTGTCCAGTCAGCCCTCATCACCTGGACGACGACTTTCTAAAGCCATCATCCTGTACATTAGTCAATCAAGGTATGTGTGTATCACGTCTCGACACATAAACAAGACAAGAGTTAACAGAGAATGACCCACAGTGACAGAGGCTTGCAGGGATATCTAAACACTTTATGGGATACACAGACATGTCTACATTTACATACACACCTACAGAGAGGTTCCAGTACAAGACGAGAATGTGTAGCTATAGCCATCATGCTGCAGTTACAAAAGCACTCTCTCTTTCTTCCCTCTCATTCTCGTGTCTTTGTCATACCTTATAAACTTTGTTCTGAGGAGGCAGACTGGGGAAACATGATGTTCTTTGTTGCAGATGATGAAAGTTTAATGTAAGTGGGTAACGGTCCTCTCACTGCAACACAAAGACTCAAACCATGAAGACAGTCAGCTGCCAGGAGCTTTGTAATCACTTATTAGGTGCTAGCGAGGTGGGAGGGCAGGGAAGTGATAGAATCATGACCACAAAGTCAAACGCACACATAACAGAAACAGCTGCACACAAAGCAGCATATGAATGTGTGTGTAGCTGCTGCAGCTTTTTATACTCCAAGACGGGTGAAATTCACATCAAAGTGGTAACTTACACAGAGGATATAACGGTGGCAAACGTTACTGAGATCAACAGCATTGGCTTTAGGGAAAAGGATGTGGTTCATTATTATAAAGGCTCTGCCCCTGTGGATTTTGTGTGGAGCAGGAGGTTACGAGTTCAACCCCTGACTGGTGCAAGCACAGAGAAGAGTTCCAGGTGCTGTAAGGCAGTTTAACTGACTATATGTAAACTACATGTAGTCATTAGAGAGGCAGCAGTATCAATCTGGATCAAGGCAACCAGATGTCATGGTGCACCACAAGCTGTCCCCACTTCTGTGATAGAAAAAGTTATCTGTTTCTATAATCAGTCTTTATGTGATTTTAGTTTAAATAATGTAAATACTGGTTTCATGATGCTGTAATAATCTTGAATAAAACCTATGATGGCTTTGATCTTTAGCAATGTATGTATATTACATGCAAGACATTTAATACTCCATTATATTATGTTACTTTCAGTATGAACGGTCTCAGTTTCACACGTGACAACAACACAGCTGTCTGGGACAGGCCGTCTCTACTGCAGCAGTCAAAGTCCACGTGGTTCAGCTGGGGGAGGGGGGTGCCGCAGCGAGCCGGTACCGCCTCATTAATCTGGCCACCATCCTGGACAGACCCCCTGAGCAGGTGAGGATGCTTTTATCTTTCTTTTAGATGTCTTAGGATCATCAAGCTGCACTGCCAAATTCTAAGGAACTTCCTAATGAGGACAATGCCCAGGGCCTGCCAGTGGCCCTGTGATCAGAACAGGGAAATACTGTGCACCTGCTGTTCTCTTGCATTCCCTTGAATAATGAATGGACTGTTGCTGCTGCTCCAATGCCACAAGCACTGCACATCTGTATAGACTGGGCCTTTAAATGCATATTTTGTCATACTTTTCTGTATTGTCTATAATTAAGCGTCTCCATATATTGTATTAGCTCTCTTTTAATGTATTCTCTTTTTATACATATGTGGCCCTCTTGTACTAAGTCATGCTTGTTCTAATGTTCTTTTGTGACTTTAAATGATATATTTGCTCCTGTATGTTGTTTTCTTACATCTCCTTGCTCTTGGCACAATCAGTGAAACTGATGATTACAAATTATTATATTTCACTGCACAATGACAGGTTTGATTTTGTTGTGATGCTTTCCACTAACTAACTTACTGTGGTGTCTGAAACTATTACAGCTGTTTTTTTCTCCATAGAAATGTGCTAAATAATGTCTGTGGCAATATGGTGCCCATTTGAGTGTGTCAGCTAAATGAGTTGCAGACATCGTTTCATTAGATTAGGCTGGGAATCGATAATTAGACCAACCAGTCTTTGAAACTATTATACATCACACACTCAGCAAGCCAAATAGTTGCGGCACTGGACTCAAAAGTTGTGTGCTGTGTCACCAACTTGAGATGAAACTAATTATTCCTGTGGGCATATTAAACTGCCGCAGCAGTACAGAAAAAAAGAGATATTGGCAAAAGTAAAAGCAGTAACACTTTACTTTGTGGTAGTAAGAGCACACAGAGCCATTTGCATTTGCTCCTTGTTTTGAAGCCCTTACTGGAGAAAAGGCAAATGAGACTGTAAAAGCACCGCTGTTTCATCTCTGTGTCTTCATCAGTGTGTTACAGGCTAGGAAATAAACAGACCATACAAAACACCTGCAATCAGGACAAATCATCTCTTACACATAAAATACCTACTGAATGAGTATGTTTCCCAGAAAAAAAAACTATCAATTCAAAATATATATTAAATCAATAATCAAACAGTTTCTGATACTATTTCCTCATCAGGTGTGGGTTAAAGGTACTGGCAGACACACTTCCCTGCTATCTGTGAACGTGCACTTAAGTGCTAAAGACCGTAACTGTGGGTTTTGGGACAGATACAGCAAGCTCTCAAAATAACGTATGTTGATTGTCTATGTCCTCTACAACAACACAAGTAGTTCTGACTACCTCATACTTAAGCAGATACATAAAGCATAAGCATACATAAACTACAAACACCAAATTCCAAAGTGACGGAGGGCAAGAATCTGCTTTATTACATGTTCAGTATGCAAAGGGAGCTTGTTTACAGTACGAAGTAACGTTTGCTTCATCCAAAACTCTCCCATCCTCCATCTTTTGGGGTCCTTCCCAACCAACCTGTGCAACAATCTCTCTCAACATCCTCAGAAAGCCTGCTGATGGTCCCAGAGGGAGACGATGTCACGTCTGTGAGACATTTAGTGTCACTGTGGTAGTGAAGAGAAAAAAAAACATGTTTGATGATCATAACCAAACTCCATGTTGGAGATGATGAAACCACGTTGTAAGCAGGATGCAGTCCGTTCCCTGTCACAGTCAAAACCAAGGTGACAGAGACAGATTTCATCTGCAGCCAGCTAACTGGCTTTTATCTCCTTTCTCCGGAGTCCTGTGACGAAACTGGCTTCAATGTTCTCACCGGCTTCTCCCCCCGTTTGTACTTCTCCTCACCCCCATTCTTCCTTTTTCTTTTTCTATTTTCTTACTCTCTTTTCCCTCCACTTGTTCCCGTTATCCTTACAGTATTCCTTCCCTTCTTCTTCTCCCCCACCCTTTCACCTTCTGTTTCTTGGCCTCCCTCTGATTGCTCTTTCCCTCCTTTTCTTCACTCTTTCTTTCCTCCAACCTCTTCTCCTCCTTCCATCCTTTCACCCACATTCCCCTTTTCTTTCCCTTCGCCCTCTTCTCCTCTTTTACCTACTTCTTCTGCATCTACTCTTTGTAATCAGTTTTTTATGCACAAATTGAAGATGTGCATAAAAACAGGTGCACTTGGTGTCTCTTCCTCGCTTCCTCCTCTTCCCTCTCCTCTCTTTATCTTTCACATCCCTTTCATGCTTCCTCCATGCCTCTCTTCCCTCATTCCCCACGCTCTCTTTTCCCTTTCGGTTTCTTCCCTCCTTCCAGTTAGGCTGCAGCAGACCTGATCAAACAGCCACCCCCCACCACCACCCACCCTCCTCACCTCCTGTGAGCACTGTGAGTTTGGTGTGTGAGTTGGTCCGTGATGTTATTTACAGTAATGACATACACAAGACTGGACATGGAGTGCACATCCACATTGTGTGTGTGTGTGTGTGTGTGTGTGTGTGTGTGTGAATAAGTATGCATATGGTTGCCAGTGTTAGTGTGTGAGACGCTTCCTGCAATTTCAGCAAGGGTTAATGGAGAACTGCTTCACACCTTCTTTCTCCACATCAGAGTGAGAGAGAGGGAGTAGGGAGGAAGAATAAAGACAAACAAAGAAAGAAGGAAAATCTAACGTGAGTTTAAATAGTTGCCCACTCGTCGACAGGTTTTTGTTTAGATAGCAGCAGAGAAGGCTCCCAGGCTCAGCTACAACTTGCTGTGATATTTGTGCTGACACTTGTGATGAGTTTCGATCATCATATTTAATGTTGTCTATTTAAAAAGAAAGAAATAGTAACACATTGACATGAGCTCAGCCAGGAGACAATTATAGTCCATTTTTGAAGAAATCCAAACAATACGTTGGTAATATTTGATTTTCATTTCAGTTGTATTATTGAGCTCATTGGCTTTTATTGTTGCATTAACACAACATTGTTACCCAACCGTTTGCCATTGAGATCCAGCTCTTACAAAATTGCACCAATTTGTCTGAGGAGAGTATAAAAGCATGAATACAAGCTGACAGACTTTACTCAGAACATGCTGGTCTTGTCTTGGGACTTAAATGTGGACTTCTTGGTCTTGAGTTGATACTTGTGACATTATGCAACCATTCAGTCCTTAAATGAACTATTCAATTTAAAGTTGGAGCTTGGTTTCAACAGGATCACAACATGACATTATCTGCTTATTTCTATAAAACATTGACTACATGAGTGAATCGACAAAGACCTGACTTCCTCCAGTCTGTTAGCTGCTTTAGACTGCATCACTTTGAAGCGATTAGAGCCTGGCCAGGAGCCTGAGTTTTAATATACAGATCATTGGAAAGATATTGCCATTGATGTAAGAGAAAGTATCTTCCTGTGTTCCTACAAAATCATCTTGGTTGCTTTCAACAGTTCTTCCAGCTCGTTGTCAGTTTAGCAACCATGTCTGTCTCTGTGACATTATCAAGACATCTTCCTGTTACAGATTATCACACCACTAAACTGACCGTGAAACTTTAGATTCCTTTTAATGCATGTTCAGCTGGTGTCAGCTCACATGGATCTCATTTGAGCCCCGAGGTTACATCAGCCGCTGTAACATATTACAGCATCACGTTGAGCCTTGATGCATTATTGAGAAACATAACTGACTGAACACATGAATGGGCCTTTTCTTTCTCTCTTTTAATCTTTAAATTAGAAGCAAGATGTTCTTTAATTTTCAGAATATTAATGGAAAGCAGGAGACCTAGGTACAGCAGAAATTGTGCATTTACCATGTATTTGATTAGATGTGTTTTCCATGATCAGTGGCTCTTTAGTTTACAGAGCCACAGATGGGAACTAGTGACATTCAGACCACAGCAACATGAAGCCTGAGGCTCAGTTAGGGCCTGTTGAGGTGATTTAAATTGATCTGGTGGAATTAAATCCTTTGCCATTGGGAATTGATCCTTTTGCTCTAGTGGTGTTGTTGTGCAGGTGTTATTTACATAATTTGGTTGTCCTGGCGGGTAGAATATTCCCCTCACTTTGAGCTGGATGACTCACAAGGTCAAGACTCTCAATCCGGACCAGCTCCGGGACTGCTGGCTTTTTATTCTCTGACCCTCGCCTCCATGAAGACAAAGTGAGAGGAAAGAGAAGTTCCTTTAGAGTTTATAGAATGTGACATTTGACCTCGTTCATGAAATCAACAACTGTTGTGGGATTCATCACTGTTTTCCTGTTCTATCTATTCGGAACTTAGTAGTAGTAGTAGCAGGATTACTAGTATTAGTATTATTAAATATGATACAATGCATTGCTTGTGCAAATGCCTGGAACATGCATCCAACATCAGAGCAGTCCTGAAAAGGCCAAATGGTTTGCACATATTTAAATGTAACAAAAACTATAAGAAATGCTTTGTGAATAAGACCCATTGTGCAAAATGATAAGCACAAATATACAAGCTAGCTGTACTCCTGCTGACTAGCAACAGTTTGAGACGGCGGTCATGTTTCCAATATATGCAGGTGATTCTTACAGTGATGAGGGAGGAGTTTTGTGTAATTGGCACAACAGTCACTGCACCTCTGAAGAAGATTGAAGGCTGATAAAAATGTCTGCCATGATGTCTATTTTAAAATCAACCTTAGCTCAGTGATAAACTGATATTTAACTCCGGATACCTTTTAATAAACAGGGCCAATATATGGAGATATGTGTGTCTCCCACTGAAGCATGATGGCTGTCTGAGATGTGCAGAATACACAGAGGGAAAGCTGTTAGCCCGCCATTGAGGAGAATAGAACTTTAAGCTGTTTAATTGGATCAGGCAACAAAGAATTGTTTACCATTGTTGAAGCTTAAGAAGATCTGAGAGGCTGAGTTGGAGAAAGACACATGGGGGGTGGGGGGGAGAGATGAAAATATAGAAAAAGATAGAGGTAAGGATATCAAATAGGGGGGGGGTAAGGACTACTTATTATTTCAGTGACAAACAGACAAAAGAGAGACGTGTGCGAGATCTTGATAAGAGGAAAAATACAGAAATGGTTAAAGAGAGAGAGAGAGCAGTGCAACCTCAGTGAATAGAATAAATACAATTGTTTTTCCCCCTCAGACGAATTAGAGCCAGACCTTGTGCAGAGAAACCTGACTGCCTCTCTTTGATCTTCCCTCTAATCACATTGGAGCTCAGGGTTTAGGGAAAAGGCACAACATTACATTTCCTCTTTTCTCTTTGAAAACTGCATGCATCTGATTATGTATATGCTTGTGTATGCATGTGGTGGAGGTCATGTACAATACAGAATGCTGTGTGTGTGTGTGTGTGTGGGGGGGGGGGCAGGGTTGAGTGTTTTAAGTGATGCATTGGAAAGGCCCTAGATATAAGTGGTCCCAAGCCATGCATAACAAAACAGAATTAAGTGAATACCTATGCATTTTTATGTTAGTTGTTTCATGTTGTCAGCAGGTATGCACAAAGACAGAAATTCAGTCTGTCAGATGTATGAAGCCATGCATGTGCGTGGTTCTATTACGTAAAAGGTGCCCGTGCAAAAAGCCTGATCTCCACATACATGGATTTAGGTACATTTGTAATGTTATATTGAATAAACCATTAATGTGAGTGTTGGCGGTTTGATCCCTGGCGCCTCCTGTCCACGTGTTGACGTGAACTCTAAATTGCACGTTCCTGTAAAATGATGAATTAAAAAAAAAGAAACTTTCCAGAAGTTAATTATTGATGATATAAATCCTGATACATGGCTCTCTCCTACATGGTAGCACAGTGCCAGATTTGTACAGATTTGTAAATCTATGATTCTGGGGGGGATTTGTTTTATCCCTCAGTTTTATAGTTTTGTGTGTTCAGTGCCAGCTGATGTGTGAGAAGTCGTGTGTGCACGTTAAACAATATTATGACATGTGAGAAAAAGGATATGAAATCTTACTTAAAATTTCTCTTTAAAAACAATGTGATGTGGCCCTTTATTGTGTTTACCATACAGTATTATGTGTTATTTTCGGATGAGGGGAGTGTTATTCTGGGGTAGATCCACTGTGACTTCAAACACAAGCAAGGCAACAAACAGGGCAGCAAGAAGCCTGTCGGGCTACATGCTGCAGGAGTTTGGTCTGTTTTGAAAATGTAAACAAAAAGTCCCCATGCACTTTAATAGAACTGCAGCATCTGTCTGTGTTTTTACAGGTCGCGCTAACATGACCGGAGTTTCAACTGTGGCGTGAGTTGCAGATTTGTATTCCGAGATGAACTATTGCTTCAGTTGAACACCGGGCCGATCATCAACTTTAATTCCAAGTGTTTGACATATGCCATACTTGTATTACACAATTTCTCTTGTCAGATTTCCCTGCGCCTCCTAGAAAATGGTCTGCTCACCGCCCCAAATCCTCTAACTGATGATGCAAGTGCAGGCCAAGCGATGGCAAGACTCATTACAGCCACAAGACCTTTAATCATTCAGATTCACCACTGTGAGACTCTGAAAGCAGAAAGGCCTGACTAGAACTTTACAACAAGGAAAAGCCAGTGTGAAATTAATTTATAAATGCTGTGACTGGCTGTGAATATTCCACATTTATTAACATTAAGAAGTTTCACATAACCAAAACAAAAAAAATCATTTCAAATGCTTTATTTTACAGGTGCAACAGTTTCTTGGAACTGATTATAGGAAAGCCTGAACAGCACCACGTAGTGCGATACTGGCTGGTTCATTTAAAGATGCCCAGTGGAGCTTCTGACCACTAGCTGTGCTACTGAGTAATGTTTTCAGAGTGAGTCTGGTTGTGTTTTCATCTTGTGCACATACAAAAAACACATTCACATTACTGTGCACGGTTTCACGCTATTCCACTGTTCAACAGCAGGTGGTACTAATGAGTCAAAAAATGTAACAAATACACAGCCCGTAAAAAGCTGGAGAAAGCAAACAATGACGCGTTTTTTTTTAATGTTTGATGAGGAAGGAAATGAATTCAGTTTGCTGGCCTCAAAGATACCCACAATGCATTTTGGTGAGAAACAATGAATGTAAACATTTAGAAGCCAACTCCACGAGGTACCTTTATTCATTCCAATGAATCGCTGGCATCACCTACGGTGAGTTTTAGTCAGCACACAGCTGAACAAAATATCACATTTGTCTACAGGCAGTTGTACAATTCTACATGCACACAGAATAAAGTATGAATTATGAATTACTGCTGCTTTGTATTCTGGAAATCAACATAAAATCGACCTAAACTCCAATATTGGCGGAGAATGTTGTCCGTTTACCCTTAAATTAGTACTAAATGGAATATGTCAGCCCCACAAAATGGAAGCTTTAACATACAAGATTGAACCACACGATGGC
This sequence comes from Nannoperca australis, assembly GCA_036023655.1. NCBI lineage: Eukaryota > Metazoa > Chordata > Actinopteri > Centrarchiformes > Percichthyidae > Nannoperca > Nannoperca australis. The sequence goes on from JAVQJD010011994.1 coordinate 15,419, forward strand.
TCGAGATGTCTGAGCAGTTATGAATGGAAACAGTCTGCTATGTTCAAGTTTGGCAAAAAATGTTAAGGTTTTATACTTGAGTAACACAGAGAGAGAGAGAGAGAGAGAGAGACAGACAGAGACACACAGAGACAGAGAGAGAGAGAGAAAGATATCTATATGATTAAATGTGATTCTTTATAATAAAAGCTTTATAAATCTAATTGTTTCTTTTGTTATCACACATGGAGCCATCACTATTAGCATGTAAAGAGATCAAATCAACATCGAAAATGTTTCTATATTTCAGAATGGTTCTGTGTGTGTGTGTGTGTGTGTGTGTGTGTGTACATTTCCTCCTTCACAAACACAAATTAAAAGTGAATTGGTCCCCACCTCCTGTACGTTGTGTGAAACACACAGACACACACAGCAGGAAACACAACTGGATGGTTGTACACGTGCATGCACTCACATATTTTTAGTCTCTCTCTCTCTCTCTCTCTCTCTCTCTCTCTCTCACACACACACACACACACACACACACACACACACACACA
>JAVQJD010011999.1:0-15848 GCA_036023655.1 Nannoperca australis
TTAAATTTTGGCTACCCATCGCTGCTCGTATCCGATTCAAGACCCTGGTACTGGCCTTCCAAGCGGTGAATAGGACTGCACCAACCTACATCCAGACCATCCTCCAGCCTTACACCCCCACCCGCCAACTACGGTCTGCCTCTGAGAACCGCCTGGCGCGTCGCTCTCACAGGGACGCCCGCTCACACTCAAGACTCTTCTCCTGTCTGGCGGTGGATTGGTGGAACCATCTCCCCACATCCGTCAGAGAAACAACCTGTCTGGCCACTTTCAAGAAAAGACTAAAGACTCATTTGTTCCGGGAATACAACAGCACTTAAATGACACATTGTTTCTACAAAGTATAGTATATTGTATGGTATTGTATTGGAATTGTATTTTACTTTGAACGTATTATATTTGATAATGTACAGAGAAAATCTGTTCTTAGATTTAATGCTCTTTTTGATTCTGCCACTGGCAGCGATGGACTTACTTATAGCACTTGTGATTCATCACCAGCCCTTACAAGTTTGAAGAGACATCTTGTTGTTTTCGATCATGGTTCTATGCACTTTATGTAAAGCTCTTATTTGTAAGCCGCTTTGGATAAAAGCATCTGCTCAATGTCTAAATGTAATGTAATGTGAACGAGATGTAATGTGTTAGTGTGCTTTTGAGGTGTTGGTAAGCAGGTTTGTTACCTTTGGACAGAGCCTCGCTAGCTGTTTACAGTTTTTATGTTAAGCTATAAGCCAACTGGGTGCTGGCTGTAGCTTCATATTTATCGATCAGACATGTGAGTGGTGTCAATCTTCTCGTCTAACTTGCGGCAAGAAAGCAAATAAGCACATTTCCCAAAAACCTGTTGTCAAAATCTCTCTCTCTATATAAATAAAAATATTTATATTTTAGCTCTGAACCCCATTTTCTTTTTACAAAGTGGTACTTTTCCCTCCATGTAATCAGAACTATACATAAAAAACCTAATCATGCAGTGAACAGTTCTTCCATAAAAGGGCCATGTTTATCATTAAATGCAACCGCTCTCCTCAATGAGCTTTGAATACTTTTGTTCATTACACGGTTCGGCCGATTCTTTCTTGCTTCCCTAAAAAAGAGCTCAGATGTCCTCTCTGTATCCCTGACAGTAACAAGTAGTACCTCTTTCCATGACATGGTTTGTCCTCTAAAGCAAAGTAGCTGACATTGTTGAGGGATGAGTGAACACATAACAGAGCAGTGCTTGTGATATGCTTCACATTGGACTCCATTCACACTACTTAAAAAAAATTTGTAATGGTATCCCCAGGTGTAGCGCAATATACAACTGGGTGATTACAATATCCATATGCACTGAAGGACCCACGGTATGTAGAGGAAGATAGGAATCCTCCGTACAAATATGAAAATCAACAGTGTCCCCCTATTCCATATATAATCAGTGAGCCCACTGCGGGAAGAGATATCAGCCTAGCTTTCCATTTGCTGATAGTGGCATGCAGCGGCATTAAGAAATCACCCTGAATGTGCCAGAGTAGATAACTGAACATGTTGGGTGTCTACGGGAGATATATTTACACAAAACAGGGAGCAGGCAGGGTAGATCTAATTGACTAGGTAGCAGTTTGCCGAGGTTGGTATGGCAGGTCTCAGAGTCGAGTGGATGAGGGGCTTACAGAGAGGCCGTCAGAGAGCAAAAGATTAGTGCCGACGTCTCTGCCACATCAATTACAACCCGCTGCTTGGCAGGGGAGAAATCCCCACCACTGTCTCTTCAAGGCCACCAAACACAAACTGGGTGTGTCAGAGGTCATCTAGTGGAGGAAGCGCTAAGCATTGGCCCTCCCGGTGGGAGTCACTCCTGTGGGCTGGTGGTTCAAAGTCCCCTGTGGAGGGAGGTGCCACAGAGAGTTTCATAGCAAACACCAGACCTGTCATTCACCAGAGCCACATGGTCCCGCACAGTAGGAGAGGAGTGGCTAAGGATGTAGAATATAGCTAAGGCCCTATTTATCACTCACTGTTTTCATGTTGTTGCAAAGTAACAATGTTCTCATATCATTCACTTCTGGATCTCAAATCATTACGATTTTTAACTACTTTAATAGAAAATGAAAAAAAATGTTGAACAAACACTATTTATTCTCAGTTCAAAATAATCACTTCAACTGTACATGCAGTGTGTGGTTAATTAAAAGTGTAGCTAGATAATGAAAGTTCAGTAGATCATAAAATAAATACTATTAACATGAGTTTTCCACAGCACGCACTCTTCTTAAAAATAGAGCAAATATCATCGTCTTCTGTCATTGTTAGGTCACACAATTGTAGTGATAGGGTGAATCTACACTACTGTTAAACTCAGACAACCTCTAATTCCAAACACTGCTGACACCAAAACATATTCGAGTCTCAGCTAACACGAACACAATATCTTGGTGTGCTGGCCACCGGGCCAGAACGGCATGAAGCCATCACACAGAGTTAGCCTGCCTACTCTGTCTGCCTGTTGTTGTTGGTCCAGTCAGAACCCCCACCCCAATACATCCAGATCTGCATCCTTGTCAGTGGGGGGCTGACAGCAGGCATTAGCCAGCAGGGCCTCTGATAGCACCAACACCTTCACCTTCGGTCTGAACCCCCACCACGACCCTCCACCACCAGGCAGAGAAGCACTACGACTGGGGTAGTCAAATTCTTTACAGACCGCTAAACTCTGTTTCTTGATATCAGCGTTATTTCAGCTACAGTGTCAAGGGAGGATAGTTTCCGCTATCTTATCTACTTATATTTCACATTTGACCAATTTACCATTGCTTTGATATTGACTATACTGGTATTACCATCTACTTTATTTTCCACTGTAATCAGTATTTGCACATATACTTTATATATTAATTTATATAATCAAGCATAGAGGCAAAGCATATGGATGAGGCACTAAGAAGAATGATCCTTTAGTTGCCTAAACACACTACACTATAAAACAGGACTTCAGCGACTCAGAGAATGGGAATATAATCCCATTAACTTTAATTAGATTTATGTGATGCTCACCTTTCTTCTGTGACAACAAATTAATGATAAGCCAGAGAGAATTAAAACAGTAGTAAGTGAAACCCTTTTCTTCCCCCCAAGGCTCTCTACTGGGTCCCAGCCTCACCTAAAAGCTCATGAGAATTTAGATCAAACCCCTCCTGCGTAGAGCTGAGTGAGACCAGCCATAAATTGCTAATAGACTAAATGAAACGAGGTAGGAGGCTCCTGCTCTGCAGCAATTACCCCTTAGATGTAGTCATTCATATCCCTGCATGTCCCGTTTCATCAGGGCAGCGCCAGCACTTTGTCAGACTGTCTTTGTTGCACAGCTCTGAGTTGGTTAGAGGACTGACCATGGTACTGATATGCAGGGGAGCATTTGAAACAACAAAGTGCCGTTTGACTGGCTGGCCATTCACATGAATGGCTCCTCTTCCTGCCTTTCATGTTGCATGGGTTTATATAATCAATTATTAATCAAAGTCGCGTTTTGAAACTCAAACTCAAAGACACGTCTGCCACACTTAAGTATCTCCCTGTGTTTTTTATTTGCTTGGCCGCCTTTTTCATGGCTTTATTTATGATGCTCTCACAGAATGTGTTTCTGATTAGTTACTATTAAGGTACATCTTCATGCAGTGATGGGTTCATTTTTTTGGGAGTGATTTATACTAGGCAAAATGACACATATTATGATCAAGAATTACTGCAGCTTTAATTAATCAGTACAGAGCATCCCAATATATTATAGTACAAAAAATGAAGCACACCATACAACATGGTACATTTAAGTGGCTATTTGGCCAGAAATATTTACCTCTGCAAATAAAAGTAAAACATACAGTCACTTTATGTTTCTGTTTTACCTCTATACTTGATCATTGCAATTTCACTTTAAGCATGTGAAAAAGTTCTGTTCTGTTTCATAACAATGTAGCTCCACTTTACAACAACTGACAAGAAATAAAATGTCTGCTGCAACAGCATTCAAAGGCAAGAGAGGTCTACATAGAGTAGAAGCATCCATACAAAAATATACCAAAAGCAGTATAGTACTTTAAAACATCTAATTTTAAATGTCAAATTTTGTTTGTTGCAACAACAACAGCAACAAAAAGAAAATCACATATATCAGTGATCATATCTGTGATTGAGCATAGTTTCCAGGAGAAAAACAGCATAAAACTGATGATGGATTATGAAAAAAAGAATCAACCGAGCAACGGCATGAGTATCTGCTACATCAAAAACATAATATTGATGTAGAGCTGCCACCTCTGAGTATGTACTGTACCTTGTTGGCCTTAACATAGTGTCTTTGCAGAGAGATAACATGAACATATCGTTATACAGTTTAGATCTAGTGCTTCTATCTTTTATTGCCGTAAGTGTAAAGATCCACACTAACCACATCTTGTGCAAACACGGGAGTTGAAAATCAGACATGCAAATCATAACTCATTAATCTTGTTTACCCTTACCTATAGGGAATCTAGCTCACACAAACATCCACACTTGTTGTAGCATTGTCTTTTCAATGGAATATCTCTGAATAAAGACCTATGAATAAATATTGTGCCACTTGCCACTCAATTCAACCATTTGATAAAAAATTCATCCATTGTTTGGGGAACTCCAACTCTTCTGTCCACCTTTTATTGTTAGACAAATTGAAGTGTGCACTGGGAGGGAGGCCAGTGGTAAACACAGAGAATCTATTTAGCCATCCCATTCCAGGGCTGAGAGGAGAACCGGGCCCTTCAAAGGCAGAGGCAACAATGTGAGTGACATCAGGTCATCCTGCCTCCTCACAGTCACCTGGCTGATAGAATTGTTCTGGGGGGAGACAGGAGGGACCTGTGAAGCACAGCTTTTTTGTCATTGCCATATCTTGTGATTGATGGCTCCATGGCCGCAGTGAATCTGCCCTTTTTAAATAATTTATGTTGCCCGTCGCTATGGACAAGTAGCTTATAACCGAGTTGTTATTTTTCCATTGACTGGAGAGATCAATACTTTAAAGACATGACATAGCCACTAATGAACTACTTAAATGGCTCTCTGGAGTGCAAAACAATTGCAGTGTTTACTCAAAGCAAATAGTGAAAACAGTTTTATTACACTATTGTAAAGTTCTACTTTAAAGGACACAAAAGACACGGAAAGGTGCAGTCCGGAGTTGGGGTTGGTTTACTTTTGAATTTAACATCTAAATAGAAACTTCACTCCAAATAAAAACAATGAACTCTCCATTGTCACATTCTCAGTAACATTACATAACAACATTATGATAAAGTATTTATTAGTCAGTCTTTGATATTAAATTGTGATAGAAATCCACATCTTGACAAGTGACCTGAACATGATAAGGCCCAAACCCTGGAAGGACAAAATAGAATAAATTGCTGGGCTGCTCTGGTGGAGTGGATTAGACTGATAAGACCTAGTAAACTGATAACACAGTGTATAATCCAGAAAATAAGCAGCGTAATTCCTTAAAATAATCCTGTAGAGTTATGTGTTGTAAATCAAGAGGCCCTTGCTCCTTCTCCCTCTAACAATGTGACAAATTAGCCAAACAATAGTGTTTGAATTCTTATTAAAGTTGATTAATTCATATCATTAGTTGATCGCACAACAGCTCATAAAATATACTAAATTAATTTCTTTACTGTGATTAATACATGAAACACTTGAATTAACATCAATAAATCAATTTGTGAATCAATTACATGATCATGTTTAAATACAGAACTAATAGTGTACATTAACCAGCGCTGTAGAAGTGATCATATATCATTTGGCATTCCAAAGAGGAAGAGCAGAGGAGCATCCTTAAATGATCAACGATGAAAGAGATCCAACTCTGACCTTAATAGGTCCCAATACATTTTGCATGACGTTGTTACTGAGGAGCAAGGGGTAAGTTATCTAGCATCAGGATTCAATGTAAGCAACACTTCCTTTGATCACCGACTTATTATATAGGAATGATTACACTGTTCCAATCAAATAAGTTACAATTATCTGCTGATACTTGGAAGCGATGACAGCAAATCACTTATGTCAAATGCAAATATTGCAAGTATGGCAGGACTTTTGAGGCACTGACAAGATGCTTCATCCAATTTAGCACTTGGAAACTGCCTTGTATAAATGACTGCCTGTTCCAGTATGAACAAGCCAACTATGAAAAGCATGTCAAGGCTTCTTTCTGGTTGCACTGCAGAGAGGTACAGACATCGCTGCTCCCTTACTGGGCTGCTGCAGGTGTGAGAGGTCCTCTCAACCAGATGTTGTGTGGATCAGTCAACAGAGTTAATGTGACACACTGTGTAGAGAATTACACCCCTTCACCACTGCCAGTGTTCGGCCTATTCGGTCTCTCTAATAAACCTGGACCTTGTAATGGCTGTCTGATCACTCAAACGTAGGAGAAGCAGCAACGGTAGGACAGGGAAATGTCATCCAACATGGATAGAAAATGTACCTCCACCTTTGTTTAAGGTTCATGTGGGCTGAGTTTGATTGGTTTCTGTGTTTGTGCCAGGGATTGGCTTGTTAGATGTTATATGGGCACAGGACCTGACTGTTTTTTAACCACTCATCCTGCTTAGGAACCTGGCTCTCCAATATAGATTGAGTTTATGAAATAAGCTATACTACACCTTAAGGAGCAGCGCTGCACTTGAGGAGATATAGTTCATTTGAATAGAACTGATCATAGCGACGCAATTTAAATTTGTTGCTTTTATGCAAGAAATACAGACAGTTATAGATCAATAAATTTAACTTAAAGGATTACACTGGCAATAATATGTATTTTTGTTATCGTCAACCAAAGACCAAAACCAATAGTGCGTTAGTCCACTTCTCAATACTATCCAACTTTCCTACCCTGTCTGTGACACTCAAGCCCCAATTCACTTCTTCCCACCTTCCTAATCTTCAAAAATCTTGCAGAAATATATACTTTAATTTATAGAAAAAGCTATGTAAATTCCTTAAACAACTGGGCACTGATGTTTTTAAAAAGCATTACTCAAACACGAGAAAGTGTGCATTAGTCGGGGAAGTTGGTGTGCTAATGAATATTTACGCCACCAGGACGGAGTATGTGTGATCACCTCAAAATAAACAGTGCCCATGTTAATTGCAATGATGAAACATGTCAGCCAGTGCGCTCGTTTATGTGTTCTTAATCACTTTTTGGACAACAGCTTATATATCAGGCTTTGGCTAAACAGCCAATACTTGTCACAAGGATCAATACATTGTTAGTTTTGTTATTTTCACACTATTGAATATCACCAGACCATTAACTGTCCTCATGGTTAGTCTGTGGTAGGTACATAATATCAGGTACTTTTCACCTATGTATGACATTCAGACTCTCCATGATGACATAAGATCAATAATGTAAACAGTCTGTTATTTGCATAATATTACAATAAGTTCCATGTGCCGATTAACTTTTAATTTAGGCATTGATGTGTCTAAATATTCCTTTTTGTTAAAGTCTCCAGAGCCGATTCAAATGCCACTTAACAAAGGGACTGTGTTTGCTACAGATGTAACAGACTCTTCTCTTCTTCCATAGCTGTTCCCATCCACTCAACTGATGTATCTCATGATATTATAAAAGACATACTTACAAATGCATAGCTGAATCCAAATGCTTACCAACTTGAAACAATTCATTATTATAGAGGGGACTGAATTAATTTCTTCGCTTGCACCAAGAATTGCTTGATGCCTCAGAAGATAATTTGCCATGTAATTCTTTTCACCTACACAGATACACTGACATACAGTACATGCTCTTTAAAAAAATTAAATTTAAAAAAACCTGATAACAACTATTAATTCATCAAGAGTAAATACAATGTTTAGTTGGGAAGGGACATTAATTATCACATTCATCTGCTTGCTGTTTCTAAACTGGGCTATAATAAAATGTGCTGTAATAGAGATTGCTCTTGGGGAGGCAAGCCGTTTATGAATCGCTAGAGGTGCAGCAGCTGCCTTCCCCCTTGAGAGATAGAAATTTATGCCGTATACCCCGCTGATTGTTGAGAAGGTAAAGAACCAACAGCAGCATGTTCAGAGGTTTAAATTAAAGTGTGTTTCTCACTAGGCTGCTCACAACACTTAATTAAACTCTGCTGTTTTGGCAATGACAAATGCTGTGGTGCAGGAGGAAGCTGGGCCGCTGTGACTGAGAGGCTTTTGTAATTTCTTTCATGTGCAGCGATGGCCAGATCCAGGTCAGAAACTGTAGAATTAAAGAACTACACAAGATTTAGACATGGGGAATGGGAGGGCAAGGGGGTGGGCGGTTACAGTCATTTCCTTCTCAGAAATACATTTATTTTTCTGTCTTTTTTGTGTCCTCTTTCTCATTTTTGGAAAGTTTTGTCATAGATTTATGAGGGTTGAAATTCTCTGCCTGGTTTTCTGCGCTTATTGCCTTTCACACAGTCATTTCCTAAGGCTTGTGTCTGCTTGATGGAGACTTCAACATTTTACTGAAAGGTATGATGAATAAAATGAATAGGTTTCTGCATGGCATATTGTTCCTATTATTTCAGAACAGTCTGAAGTCTCTTCGCATGACTCTTAATTTGCCAAGCCATATTTTTAACAAAGGAAGCAGTAAGTTTAAAATATGCAAGTAAGTGTGAAATTTAACCACAGAGGTCTAGCACACAAAAACATCAAACTCAAAGCAGTCAACAAACTGACAGGGAGTGACTAATAGCTTTTTCTTCTGGGTAGAAATCCAATTCATGCCAAACAAAAATCTTATTTTGTTTCTGTAATGGTATGACTGTATTACTGTGCATTTCATGAGATCCATTTAAAAGGTGGAGCCAGTCTAGCACATAGCCACTGCACAGCCCTGCCTGCTGCTGTGTTATAAAGTCGCAGAACTCTGGCAATACTACCAGGAAATAACCACAAAGATGCCTGCGAGGCACAAACAGGAGCTGGAGCATTTCATTCAATAATGTAATCCATACTTTTAAGTAAAAGACCTCGATTCTTGTGTCCTTTTGTATTACTTGAGTGAATGGTACCACACATTATTTTTCTGTCACATGCCAATCTTTTTGCACAGAGCTTTATCACAACTGTATAAATAAATTGTGGTTTTACTGGCTGTGTAAACCAAGAAAATATACAGTCACTATGTTCAGTTTGAAAAGGCTTTGGGATTCCCACACAATCAAACAATCACACAAACACAATCACGGACACCATCTAAACATACATACATGTGATAACATGTCATCTTTTATCATAATAACATTTCCTTTTTTCAAAATCTAATAAATACACCTACTATTAAATGTCCATATCTAAGCTACATATTGACAAATCTGTATCTTATTAACAAATCTACTTCCTTCTATAGGAATGGGCTATTAACAACTTAGTCAAAGGGGCACAGCTGGCCATTTACATTGTACTAAACCAAATTGTGAACAATGGTCAGGCATTAATATACATGGACAGACAATTATAAATGTCTTCATTATCTTGCAAAAATCATATTTATCAGTTTATTTTGATATTTTAGTAATTAGACTACTAGATGTGAAAGATCTAAACCAGAGCATTAAATAATAAAAACAAGAGCATATGCATATTGAAATAAACAACATAGTATTTATCCTGTTGTATATAGGGGATGCAAACAGCTCCATATGTATTTTGGTGTTCTGTAAATGCCAGAGAGACACAGCAGCATCCGTTGGAGTTAACGGTGCAGCACTTTTGTGTTCAGTAGCACAAATCATTAATCATGAGGCCGGCCATATTCTTGTAGTGCCTGTGCTTTCATTACTGGGCCTAATTAAACAGTTCTGTGAACTGGAATCTCAGATTCCTCTGTTACAGATTATCATTAATTATGGTGAAAGTGCTCAGAGATGTTGGACTCAATTATATTCTGCTCAACCCTGGCAGCGGGGTGATTCATTGTTCTGAGCACTCCACAGCCGTACTGTCTCTGCTTATCACCAACCTCCACTTTTGTAAATTGGGCTCTGCCAGCCAACAAACTAAGAATTATGTGCTGCTTTTTTCATTACAAACATGTTGGAGGAGCACAGACCAATTAAGGGTGGGATATTTTGTGTGGAGTGATGAGGCAGGCATTGGTGCAGGGAGATGGGGGTTGGATGGGGGCTACTATGGGAATGAGCTCACAGGGCTGAAGTTGTGGCTTTATTACCATGTGTGGTGCAGCCCTCCACCAGGTCTATTGACTGATTATGCTCAGCATCCTTCCTCAATATCTCAAAGCTCTCAGCATTGTAACGGTGAAATTAGAATTTGGTCTGAATATTATATTGATATTTCTGTGCAAGTACTGTATATACACACAGATTTACATTGTCCTGAGGGAGGGTTTAGATTAAGATTTCTATTGTACTGGCAGCTCTGAGTGCGCATAGCTTGGAGGAAAGCGTTAACTTTTCATAATATTTGTGTATGACATGCAACTTTTTATGCAGCTGAACAATGTCAATATTACTTCTATGGTCTTATGTAGGGTACGTGGGGGTCTATGATGGAAACAGTGTGTGAATGAGATTATTGGCCACCTTTTTTAGGGGTCAGAGAATTGAGAGGAAAATCTGAATCAAAGAGAAGCAGAAGTTCCAATGGTAAGCTTAGGCCTTAGCGGTTTGCACAATTTCATATGCCACAGTAGGTAGTGATTTTAATATATATGAAAATCAGCCAGTGCTGTGTGCATGTGTCTCTTATAATATCACCGGTGGGAGACTTTCACTTCCTTACAAGGCAGGAATGTTTTCGTTTCCCCTCACTACAGTGTAGTCTCAGAACGACTCACTACATGTGAAAAGAAAACAAAGCAAAATCTGAGTCAGGTCAAAATTACATTTTACAAAATCTTTGTGTCTCTCACAGTTTCTTAAACTGGTGTAATCCCATAATTCCCAAGAGAAAGGGGCAAAAAAATGGGATTTTTCCTTCTAGTGACATAGCGACAGCTCATTGAAAATGTAATACACTACTTCCAAGTCACAGGTCAGCTGGCAATCTGAATTTTAAAAGGACTGTGAATAATATTCTGTTTTATTTTGAAAATGAACTTTGTGGCCTCCATCATGAATCCAATATATGTCTTAATCTTCTGGGCTCTTGAAGCCCACAGCTCTGGAAGAAGGCCTTTGACTCCTGAACCTAATAAGGAAATCACTTGTTTTCTCATCCGTCTTCCCATTTTTTATAGGTGCTGACACAAAACAGTCCTTTATTTTAAAAGTAATTGATGAAGCATAACATATATGTTATATAATATTAAAGGCTTTTCCTTACCTTTTCTACATATATTAAATGATTGTGTCATGCAAGAGACCCGAAGCACAAATACAACAGAAATGCACAAAAAACACAATAATAATAATAATTATTATTATTTCTATGCATTTGTAAAGTTTTGTGCATCTGGGCATCTATTGTTATTCTGAACTGAACATGGCTGACAGTGGCAGTGAATTTAAGCGTTAATTACACACTAACCTTTTCAGAATGGATATTTAGACACGCTGTGTCCTGCGACTCTGAATGTTCAGGAAATGAAAACATCCAACAACCATCAGTATCTACTCACATTAGCATAGTCTTTTAAAGCCCAATGCCCCAAAACATGCCATGGAAATCCTCTCCTATTTATCTTAAAATAGCCACTTAACTTTGACTGACACTAATTCTTACTACATGAAACTGTAGAAACCCCTTAATTTCTCCCTTCTGTCCCTGTCAGAAAATTACAAAAGACAGAGTTTGTGATGTCCCTAGTGTGCAAATCCCTTTATTCTGTCAGATTACAGCATTTGATATGACGTAGTGCGGCATTCTGGCCTCACATGTCTGCCAGAGAGAAGAGACCTGTCAGCAGCAGAGGAGAGCAGTGCAGATCATCACTCTGACTGATCCACAGGCCCAAAGACTGTCATCTCCTCCGACTGTACAAGTCAACACAAATAAAAGTGAGGAAGCAAAAGCCATAATGGCTGGGAGAGATCCAGGCTCATTGTGGCCATTACTTTTATTCAAACCTTGCAGATGACATGATGTGAAAAATGAGCCCATGTCTAGTCGGGTGCCCATTAGTGAGTGAGCACATTATCTCCCCTTTTTCACATTGAATCTCCTCCCTGCATGCAGTGGCAGATGCTCCCGAGGAGTCACTCACTTTTATGGGCTTTTGACTGCCGTACTCTTTTAAATACAGGGGCCTGCACCAGGCAGAGATGACGTATGGCTGTCAGCGCTCTTTACCTCACTGACAGATGCCTTCAGTGGATCCCTCCTTAAACCTTCTGTCTAAAACTAAGGGGGACAGCTAACCTCTTCCCTCTCAGAGCAGACAAGCATGCATCAAATTGATTATTACCGCAAAGGGGGTGATTTCAAACATCTCTATTTCCAGACAATTACAGTGCAATTTACTTAAGTACAGTCTAAAGGCAATCTTGAAATACAATTTCACAAAACCCTTAGGTTTGAGCTTGAAACCTCATAAATACTGAATCTATTATGAGGATTTTGGGGGAAGTTTTGATCGGTGAAACATTATGCAGAGCAGAAAGTCCACATAGTACAGTACAAAGTATTAGATGATTTCATGTTAACAAACATCAAGTTCGGGGCTCTTTTTCCTCACACATCTAATAGTTGTTAAAACACCTCCCCCCACAATTACTTTGTCAAATCACTGTGTTCCTGTCACATTGTTGTAGCTGGACATGACATGACGAACAAGTGCTGCTTCCTCTGCTCTTTGTCCATCTATCCAGACTGTGAGATGTTCACATTAAAAAACATTTACTTGCATGGAGATGTTTGAACTAATATTTTAACACCCATGCAACACCCAGACTTACTTCCTGACACAATCTCTAACAAATAAAGCAAAACAAATTTACAACCACTTAAGCAGCTTAAGTTTGTAATCACTTTCTCTGATAATGTTTGTAGAATAAATACAGTGGGACTTCCATTTAGTCCCTTGCCAACAACAAACATCTGATCTTTTCAATGGATAAAATCAATGTAGACTAATTGGAAATGCATGAGAATTTCTTCACTCCCAATGGCCAGAAATGAACCAGTGTACAGTGCGCCACAGTGAAGAAATATTCAACAGTGTGGAAAACCCCCAAGGAAGGTTGAGCCTATTTGAAAATAACATATTTTATTCTACAATGGGAAATAAATCTGGATGCTATAATACAGAGCAAAGCTTAGAGTTTGTGGTCAGTGACAGGGAGTCCTGGCTTCTCTCCGGCATGACTGTGAACCAGAGCTGCTTGGTTCAATCTAATCTCTGACAAGAAACAACAAGCCTTTGGGATACCCCCGCGGCCCACCTCTTCACCGCACAACATCATAAGCAGCTCAACTCAGGGGGGTTAGATCTACCGTAGCTGTCAGGGGAGAAATATGTTTCCATTTTACAACTTCAGTAGCAGAGAAGACCATACAAATGCTCCTCTATTTCCCTCACTATTGCTCACTCGTTTGAATCTCTCTCCACTCTCTTCTACTCCTGTCAGTTTTCCCTCAGTACACACACTCAAAGCGGTTCCCTGGTGACTGCGTCCCATTACTATCCTGAGACTGCTGCACAACAGAGCTGCAGCGCCAACGTCCCCAATGATACCGCTCCTATTCCCACATTGCCAAGTCCAGCAGTGTGCATGGCAAACAGAAATTGGTTTAACTCAACCTCTTCACTTCTGTCTTTTGAAACTTCAAGACGTACAAGAGATATGTATTCACCATAAGTGACTGACTACATAAAGGTTTGACTCTATGTTTCAAATCATAATTAGTTAATTTGTTTATAAGTTTTTTTAGAGGCCAAACTTTTACAGGTATACAGTATGTTAAGTTATATAATTGTCAGAGTTTGTCTTCTGTACATCAAAAACATTTGTTGTATGAATCAGATCATTACACCGGTTTGTATTTGGTATATCATCATTGGCAGGCCTATGTGTTGGTTAGTAAGTAACTAGATCAAGTAACAATGCAGTACAAAAATGCCAATTATTTGTTTGAGGTAATTCAAAAACAGTGTTTCCATTACATTGAGACAGCATCAGAGAGCACTGAAATGTTTATTTTTCATCAGTTTAAATATATATATTGTTATTAAAGATATAAGAACAAATCATGATTACAATTCTTTAGAAAACAATTTAATCAAAGTTTATGTAAAAAAGTAGTATACAGTATACATCAGCTTTCATATAGTTAGAGAATTGTTAAAAACTAGTAATACATCGAAAATCACATGCTCGTCAAAAGTCCAGCAGGCTATAGTTTAAATTACTTACCTGTGTGTATAAACAAGGCCAGTCAATTATATTTTAGAGTGATAACAGGTCATGTTCTGTGTTTTTATTTTTGGTTGTGGGGTGACATTTTATTTATGCACTGCCTCAGTGATATTATTTTACACCACTAATGTTGTTATCATCAAGGCAATACTTGGTTACACATCAGAGATTGTACTGTCAAATGGCTGAATGTAGCAACAGTCTGTCTGCGCTGCCAGTGTTTATCCAAATATACCAAGTTACTATGATTCCACAAGGATCTCAGGCATGATTGTGCTAATCACCTGACACACCTGATTTCCCGATTCAGTTTCTCCATTCATCTTGAGCAAATGTAGCGACAGCTTGCAATCTGTTTGTTTTGAGTTGTCAAAAAGGAACCAAAGGCATGTATCAACATGGAATAAATGCTACTGCAAGATGTCACCAGCTGCACATGGTATGATGAATTACAATCACATGTTAATCAGCCAGAGTTGCAGTAATGGGTTGTTTACACGGCGTTCCATCGCCAAGCCTTCCCGGACTGTTTTCTCATATACAGATACGGATTCTTGAACAGACAGGAGCACACTAATGTTTGCAATACTAATGAACAGATTTAAGTTTTTTCTTTAAATTATTTTTGTTTTCCAGCAGCATAGGAACAACTAAAAATGAATTTAGAAAATAAAAATGTGTCTTCAATGGAAAATTAACTAAGTTTGTTCATGCGTTTATAATTAGTTTGTTCAAATCTGCCCGCCTGTTTTTGTTGTTGTTGTTGCACTTCTTTGTAAGACAACTGCTACTAAGACTGCCTGACAATATTGCCCCAACCCAATACTGTTTTCATCCTTCATCACTCATTGTATTTCTCTCTGACATGCATGCAAAATCATATAATGTATGTGTGGGGGTGTGTGTGTCTGTTGTGGAAGGTTGGCCACAGAGCAAACAGCAGTAGGTCCAGCAACAAGGTCAATACTAGCGTAAGTACCTTTTTATTTCCCCAGCCACCCGCAGTGTTGGATCCTGCAGTTTGTCCAGCAAACTTACTAATGACTGGAATAGCCTCTCGGCTTCACTATTGTTTTCCTTATCCATAGGTGGGTGAATGAGGAGGATCTTGCAGGTATTTACAGTAATTAATTCACACCGATATTAGAATACACGAAGTAGCCTATTATCTAAATAAAAGGGATTTAGATAAGAAAATCTAGATTTAGGTTTAAAGAGTCTTGAAAGCTGTGACGTGTCCCTATTCCAGTCTTCCATTCATTAGATAATATTTGAAAAACCTGATTGTTCTTCTTCTTTACAAAGCATTTAATATGACAATATCTACAAATGACTTCTGCTGTAATTCCAAAAGTGAATATTAATTAGTAGCAAAAAGTAGAATTATCATGAATCTACGTCCATAAATTCATATTAGAGTAATTATGGCTAGATGATATG
>JAVQJD010012002.1:0-34752 GCA_036023655.1 Nannoperca australis
GTGTGTGTGTGTGTGTTTGTGTGTGTCTTTGCCTGCAGGTAAGGCTGTGTGTTGAGGGAATATCGTTCTGGGCTTACAGGCAGTGTTTTCAGGCTTCAGCAGATTCATTCCTTTTAAAATGGCTTTGTGTTTTTATGCCACACTACACACACACACACACACACACACACACAGACACATGCACGGTAGATGGAAAATAACACAAAAAATGACCTTTTTAAACTGAAAACAACAAGTTTGAAGTTTTTTTTTTTTTAAACAAAATTACAACGTAAAAATAGAAATTATGGCTGGAATCTTTTCCTACGGTCCTTGAACATATCATGTGCAACAAAGGCTTCTGTCAGGAAAAATACACAAATCTAAGCCTAACTTTGAGGTAGTATTTGGGTCATGTTAGGTAACATGCCGGTTATCAATATTTGAAAACTTGACACTGATGCTGCAGTTTTTTATTATTCCAATGTTGCTCTATTAGTTTGTTCATACCTGAAGTAATGTCATATATAACATATATTAGGCAGCTTCTTCAAGTGTAAAGCACCCAGAAGCTCCTGATGACACTGGTGGTTTTGGCAGCGGCGTGTGTGTGTGTGTGTGTGTGTGAGACTAGATGTGGGTTGAAGTGTGTCCATCTTTAAGCCTAATTACTGCTGACAAACAATACAGAGTGTGGTTGAGTCACTAACTCCCGTCTACCTCATTACTTTAGTCATGCAGAGGCTGTTGCAGTAGTAGTAGTTGAGTGGGTTTGTGGGTAGAGTTCATTATTATCGTACCTCTAGTAGAATTAACTTTAATCCCCCTCCCCCCTCTTTCTTTATCTCTCCCTCTCTGTTGGCGGATGCCTCTGGTATTTTTCTTTTGCTGGAAAGAGACCTTAAGCTGGAACATTCCCCTGTGGGTGATGAGTGTGTGTGTGTGTGTGTGTGTGTGTGTGTGTGTTTGTGTGTGTGTGTGTTTTATGAACACAAGACCACATATTCTAACAAAGAATTTGCTCAAAAATAAACTGGATGCCTGATGCTCAGTTCTCAGACTTGACATGCTACGCTGCTGATTCACTGTCCTGTTTAGGAAGTGTGTGTGTGTGTGTGTGTGTGTGTGTGCAGACGCTCAAAGGATGCACATGTAGCTGAGTTGCTTATTCACACCAGAGTGACGCATAGGGTTAAGAACACAGCCCAGATTGCGGCGCTCCTGCAGTGGGATTATGCAGGTAAACCTGTGTGTAATACCTTGTAAAGATGTGTGCAGCTGACAGCTCCACTTCGGGCTGCTAATGCTGGGTGTAAACATCCCTGTCTACGCCGCAGGAGAGGCGATCACCAAACCTGTAGTAAAGACACGCACAAATATTGTTTTTCAGGAGGTTTTTGCTGTTTTGACAGAGGAAGGACTCGTGTTCTTGCTCTCTGGACTCTTAGAGCTGAGAGAGGGAGGTAAGAAAGAAGATTAAAGGCGGTGAAGTGACACACGGGTCAGGCGGGAAAAAAAAGCAATATGCCAATATGCTTCTGGACATCAATGGTAAAATGGTAAGAAGTGTTTGCAGGTTGTTTTTGCTGTGTGTGCTTTATGTGCCCTGTTTGTGACGGTCTCGTCTGTCGCCTGCAGGTTTCAGCTACAGAAGAATGTGTAGGACCTATGAGACTGACTCAAGAGCCAATCCAGGTAAGAGTTGAACATCTGGAGTGGTGTTACTTCATGTCGTCATGTTAGCTGCACAGTAACTTTAGATTATGTGTGACAACTGCATTTCTGCAATTCTGCTTACTTAGTTTATTTATTTATTTAGTCTGATATAAGACAAAGAAAAGCAGCGTGTTGTCTGATTTGAGAGCCTGGAACTTTATTATTAATAGTTTTTTCTGTCAATCAGCTAACTGTTTTAGCTGCATGTGACTGATTCTGTGTATTTGTCCAAGTAGTGTTGTTGTGTTTCCCTGTGCTTTGTGTAGTACTTGTGTTGTGAAAAAAGGACTTAAACATTGTATCAGTGCAACTCCCCTCCTGGTCTCCAGTTGTTTATGCAGGACTTGTTTAGACACCATGTTATTTAAACTATAGGGACTGTTTGTGCTCTCGTGCTTTGTTCGGGTCACATTGGGACGTTGTGCAAATATGATCCTTCTACTGGGAAAAACCAGCCGCGTCCACTTCCTGGCGGTAACTTCCACCTCCTCTCTTGTGTTGTGGGAGAATATTTACATAAGCTAATGCTGCAATCTTAAAGGACAGGCTCACAGTGTTACAACAGTCAGTCAGGCTGTACCATACAGCATACTGGCCATTAAGAGACCCCTTCGTCATGTGATCCCAGTGAGAGGGATCGTTGATCTGAAGCTAAAGAGTCAAATCAAGAGGAAATCTGAAATATCTCACCAGACCTCGTTTTGTGTTGATTTAATTTGGATCCACTGCTTCTTCTGATTTTGAAAGAGCCCCAGAAACTGCAACCATATTACAATATATGACCTACTTGCTGAGCTGAGCATGCTTTCATTCACTGTGCATCCGTGTCTTTGAGAGGATATTTGGTTTTTAAGGTTAAATGTTGACCTCAAACTGTCTGTACTCGTCAAGAACTTGGGAATATTGCAAGGTTAGGCAGGGCTGAGTCAGGGATTGTCTGCGCTCATCCTCTGGTCAGGGATTAGGCCATGTGCTAGTCAGCTTTGTCCTTACGTAACAAAGAAACTAAGAGTTCCCGACCTGGAGGTTACCAGCTGCTATGTGATGCAGGTACCACAAAGCATTCCTCTGTCCTGGCAGCCCTACCTCAGGAACCTGCGGCTTTTATTAGGTGCTTGTTTATTGCTTTGATTTAATTTGCTTCGGTTTGAGCGATCTCCAGGGGTTTCTGGGTTCAGCTCAGTTCCTGCTCCAGTGTAGTGATGTGAGAGGCCTGGCATGCCACTCATGCCGAGCTGCAGTATCTGTCCCTTCACCCCCCCCATCCTCCTCCTCCTCCTCCTTCACTATGCCAAATAACATCGCACCAGGAATCTGTGGCAGTATGCAGGCAGGTGGACGGACTAGGATCTTTATTAAAAAGCCTTTGAAGACTTCGTCTCAGGCCCCTTAAAACCTTTAAAACTGCAGCCCACTAAAGCTGAACCTCCAGCCTTCTGCTGGATCTGTGACCCAGCACGCCACTCTCCTGCTCCACTCCTTTACAAGAACAGAGATGAAAAGAGGGAGATAAAATGCTCTGCAGGAGAGGGTTTATATATATATATATATATATATATATATATATATTAGTGAGTTTTTCCAGACATTTACTGGTACAGCCTCACAGCCTGCAGAGTTTCAGTTTATCTAATGATTTACGTGTTTCACTCATTACACAGATGACGGTAAAGTTCTGTTGTTCCTGCAGGATGACGACAAGTTACACAAATACGAACTTAATCATCAGTGAATCAGTTATATCGCCGGAAAATAAAATTCATAATTTTTTTTAAGGGAAAATGGTACAAACTCACTGGTTCCAGTTCTCACATCTATGATAGAAAAAACGTCTTTCAACTTTTTGAACTTGGAACTTTTGAATGTGTTTCTCACATTTTATAGATCAAACAATTAACTGAGAAAATATTCGGCAGATTTAATCCATGATAAATAGTAACAAGTCACTGCAGCCCAGTCTCACCTTCTGGGTCATTTTATTTTTATTATTTTATTATTTCCCAATGTGTCGTAAAGATATTTCAGACACAGAAACCTTTTTATAGATATTATCTCGCTTCCTTCAAAGCATTCTGGCCGTCCAACTATGTAATAAATCCCTGAACACTTGGATGCAGTCTGTGTTGACGTCTTTAACATACTTCCTATGAAAGATTTGAGCCTTAAAGTTCATTCTTGGATTCAAAGACCGTTTGCAACTAAGGATTATTTTCCTGATTTAATGTGAGCATCCTCTCGATTAATCGTTTTATCTCCATAAAATGTCACAAATGGTGTCAAATGACATCACAACTTCCTAAAGCTCAAACAGCTTGTTTTTATCCAATAAAGTCCTAAACCCAGAGGTATTTGGGTTTGTTTTGTTGGAGGTTTGGAGGTCAACTAATAGATTAATCAACTCTCATTTTAGGTTTTCAAGTGGACCTTGAAGTTTATCACACGCTTAGCAAAGCAAGAAAACAAATGATGTCCCATTTTAAAACGACTTCTTCCACACCAGAACATCTTATTGATAAAAACTCAAAGACACAAAGAATCCTCCACACTTGCACTCATCAGGTAAAATGCATGCAGCCCAACAGCCCGAGAGCACCAGCAGCACTTCCTGGCATCTTCAAATCAGAGCCAAGGAGCTCACACTTTAAGATGTAATGAATATTTTATACAAAGGCTGTGAATGTATGTGTTGCCTAACGGCCTAAAGACTCAGACAGGCCTCCTTCGTGTACTAGCTGACACGCTGGGACTCTGTTACGCTCCTACACAGATAACATGCTCAAAGCTAGTTAGCCCCCGTGACACCCCTGTGTGTTTGGGAATCTCCCAAAGTTAGATGGCGTCTGGCCTGGTTGTGCAAACACGGCAGATTAACCTCTGAACTCTGAAAAGGAGAGTCGGCTCGCAGCAGCCGTCAGGGACGAGTCTCTGCGCCAGCTGAACACTCGCTGCACGCTGTTTTCATACAAACCACACAGCCAAAACCTTGTGACTGTATTTTGTTACTGTATCATTGGTGTGTTTTGACTGTGTGTACATCAGACCGGGTTTTAAGACCAGCGGCGCCTCCTGCCAGCCTCGTCGTCCGTGACATGCTCGGGCGGCAGGTCGGAGATGTGTGCAGTCGTCCCGGGGTCGGCTGGGTACCGTGCGTGTGGAATTTCACATGTTAGCACCATGGTTACACAAGCCGGCACGGGATCAAACACTGTGGACCTTTCACACGCACTCACCAATACCAGCTCATTTTCTCCATCTGTCCTCTTCTTCTTTTACATCTTCTTCTTCTTCTTCAGCCACTCTCACCTGCTCGTCTTCATATTGCACTGTCCGTCCTACGTGCAGGTGTGAAGGGCGGCACAGATAGATGTCGCACTATGAAGTGTGATGAGTCGTGACTTTAGGGGGCTCTTCTACTCTTTCCCCCTCTCTCTCTGCTGCACCTCCATGCACTCCCTCTGTCCCTCTATCCTTTGTTGTCCTTAGAGGGAGTCAGGAGGTGATGCTGCTGCGAGGCGGAGCAGAGTACTGCTGGTTCTGGCTGCAGCCCAGCTGTGTGTGTGTGTGTGTGTGTGTTATAGTGTTTCCTCACCACTGTACCAAAGGTGGCTGGTGTGTACGTGGTCAAAACTCAGTGTGGCATCAAACACGTGATGCGACCCGTGGTATCTATACTTCAGCTTATGATTGTCTCAAACACTATCTGTATTTACTTCTCCCTCCACATCAAAATCACATTCAGAGATCCACATGTCTAATCCAGTGTTGTGTTGATGTATGTTCACTGCCTGCAAGTCATATGAAAAGTGCTGTTATTTCCAGTCACAAATGCCCCACAGAGTTTAACTCAGCCATTAAAAATATGGCGTCTCTCTTTCTTCAAGCAGCCCAACAATTGCGTTTTCTGAATCTTTTGAAGGTTGGGCAGTTGCACGACAGTTATTCTGTCCGTAACCTCGGTGTCAGAAGTGTGAAGTCTGGTTGTTGGATGTGTGCTGCTGCTGGAGAATGTCCTGTCTGAGTAGTAAATGTAAAGTAGACCTACTAACATAGATATTCTATAATTATCACCGTAGTAGCGGCACTGTCTCACCCAGGCGTCCATTCCTTCCTGTCCCCTCAGGTCCTGCTGGTGTTCGCGAAGGAGGACAGCCAGAGCGATGCCTTCTGGTGGGCCTGCGACCGCGCCGGCTTCAGGTGCAACATCGCGCGGACGCCCGAGTCTGCCGTTGAGTGTTTCCTGGACAAGAACCACGAGATTATAGTCATTGATGGGCGCCACTTGCGCTACTTTGAGCCTGAAGCTGTATGCCGGTGAGCACCTGTGTGACTGTGTCGCTGCTTCTGCGAGGTTGGACATTTGCAGAATGAAGAGTTGGACATTGTGGGAAACACATTTCTTTCTTTCTTTCTTTCTGAGAGTTACAGAAGATCAGTACCACACTTAACTGTATGGTAAATATGAAGCTGCAGCCGCTTAGCTTAGCAAACTGCTGGCCTGGTTCTGTCCAAAGGTAACAAAATCCACCTTCCAGTACCAAGAAACAGTCTGACACACACAGTAAGCCCCTGTGAAAACCACTATTTGTCATTTTCACACTTCAGTTTTTGGACGGATTGAGCAAACAAGATGCAACATGTTTGTTTGTGAGATTTAAAGGTGCTGGTAGGTCGCCTTTAGATAGAGGCAGGCTACCTGTTTCCCCCTGTTTCCAGTCTTTGTGCTAAGCTAACTTAATCAGCTGCTGGCTGTAGGTTCATATTGACTGTACAGACATACGAGTGGTGTCTGTCTCTTCATATAACTCTCAGCAAGAAAGTGAATGAGCGTTTTTCAGAATGTCGATCTATTACTTTTTTTAAGCATCAATTTGCACCGTGATGCCTTCAAGAGCCTGAGCTGGCATGGTGAGCTGGCTTCTTTTCTCTGGCTGTTTTCAGACCAGCGTGCATGTTTGACATTGAACACAGAGTTGGAAAAGACCAAAAGGGTCTGAGAATGTAATCCTTCACTTCAGTCCACAACAATCAATTACGAAAACCAGTAATATACAAGTCTGTCTAAAAGCAGTTGTACTATAAATAGCTTTGGGACGTTGCAGTGGAGGGTTTGTTGGCGCCATCTGGTGTTTGCTGGAGGCGCCACAACCATCTGCCACCTGTAGCTGCTGTAGTCTGTGAGCTGATGTTCTCAGTTCAGTGGTTTCTGAACTACATGTTGTCTAATTGTGAGTTTGTTTGTTGACATGGGAGCTGGATGGTGGCCCAGGGGAACCAAGAGTAGCACACATGCAGGGGCTTGAAAGAGAGGGGGTTTCTTTCCTTCTTTCTTTCTTTCTCAATCTAAAACCCCCCTGACTGTCGAATAACCTCCTTCCCTCCTTGCTCTTGCCAGGTGTTAGTTGAGTTCATACGGGCGATACTGCTCCGGCCCCGGTTACTCTCTGGCGTGTTTCAAGATTTTATTTAGGAAATATTTTTAGGCACAAATGTCTACATCTGTAACCGTTTCCTCTTCCTGCCGAGTCCCTCAAGAGTATTTCAAACATTCATGTTTTCATGTCGGTTACTGGAAGTTGAGCTCATGGATTAAAAAAAAACAAACTTCTAACCAATCCCAGTATATTTCAAATTAAAGCTGGATGTTGTTCTTCTGCTCTTTCCCATATCTGAACACAGGACTTGTGTTTAGGCCCATCTGAATGAGGATTCCTATGGAAGTGTTTTAATGTGGGTCCCGTGGTTGTCTTGAGGCCTGTGTGAATCATTACAAGGACGTCTCTAAAGACCTTTTTTATTTATGTTCATCTTTGCTTTCCAGTTCTGGCATTAAGCTGGTCAAATAACACATATTACGGCTACTTCTGCAGAGCTTTGGGTTGTAGTTGTTGCTAGATATGGTACTAGCCCATCCAAAGTTCTTGAATGCCCCCACCATATATTTTGTAATTGATATTATATTATAAGTAAAGGAACAGATCCATCCATCTCTCCCGCCTCCTGATAACCACATTTTGCATCTGCTCCCTGTTTGTCTGTCGCTCCTCTCCTCGTTTCTTTCCTTCCACCCTTCCCATCCTTATCCCCCCGTGCGTCCTTCCAGCGCTGTGGTGTCGTGGTCGAACCTCCTGAAGCAGACGTTGCGTTTGGTGTCTCTGCGTAAAGCCCAGAATTGTTCTGCCCTTCTTTTCACAATCTGCCCACATGTTTGTCCTGTCCCTGAGTCCAAGCGACGTGTGGATCAAATGATCTCCTGCTGACTTTTTAATCTGCATTTCTTTTGTTTCCAGGCTGATCCGCGCCACAAAGCCCTCCGAAAACACAGTGATTCTAGCCGTTGTGCCACAAAAGTAAGTTAGATTTTTACCTTTTGTGGATTATTTGTGTTCAACAGAAAAAGCAGTGCAGCAACGAGGAAACAAGAGCTGAAAAACCTGGAACCTGACGCAAAAACCTGACACATTATAAACCAAGAATCTAATAACTAGGCCTATAAAGGAGGTCAATGCACAACACAACTATACTCAATATAACAACTAAACAAGGGGTTAAGTGCACAAACTGACCTCATACAATCTTCTTCTTCTCGAGGTTTAATGGCGGCTGGCAAACAACGTTATGGCGCATTACTGCCACCAACAATCAAAACTAGTTTCCCTGAAAAATATCCCGTGAATCAAACTTTATTTCTTTAAGGTTCAGTACTGGTTTCCTTCTCATATTTCAGACAGTGAATTATAACGTGTTCTACAGTTTCTTGTTTCTGACCTCTTGCAATTGCACATGAGGAAACTTATATGTAGTGACTTGGCCCAACCAAACAACACACAAGGGGTAAACAAGTTGGACACCAACTACCACTAAATGCAAAGCTAAACTAACTAAACGCCCCTCTCCCCCCCATGAGAGGAAGCACATGGTTTGGCCCGATGAGCTGGCTCCAGGATATAGGAGTCCTCCACCCTTGGCCACACCTTTTGCTCCACCAGGAAGTGACCTCCCCCAACAATCACAGAAACTCAAAGACAAAGAAACAGATGATTTGAATCCAACAGATGATTGTCGGTGTGACCCTGCAGTGTTTAAACTACTACTAATGTTTAGATGTGAATGAAATGAACCCGTGTACGTAACAAACTAATGAGGTGAGTTTGAATTGATAACTGGCTGTGGTGAGATCCCAGAAAACTTCAAATCTTAAGTATCTGTAACATGACCAGCAAACAAAGAAACAAAAAAAGCAACATCGGTATTATTTTTTAAGAGTTTAAGGCTGTGAAATCCTATTTTCTGTTCTTGATATATTCAGTGTAATGTCCATTTCCCACAGCACTAATTTCCCGTTTTTAAACTCAACACTTCCTCCAGAATTTTCACATTTAAAGTCTTGCAGCCTTTCTTTTTTTTTAATCAGTAAGGCTTTTAATGTGAAACAACCCCAGGAAGAGGGTTGCGAAGAAAAAATGGCTGGAATTAATTAGTTTGAAAACACTTTCTGTTTTAAACCCTGGTGATAATGATTCGTCTAATAAATAATACATTTACAACGTGGTTTATTTGTGCTGGCTGCGGTCCCGACTATTATTTGATGAATATTATTTAATCCGATTTAACTGCGAGTGACTAAACAACTCACCAACTGTCATCAGATTCAAATGTTGCTGAATCCTGATTGGTCACCTTTTCTCAAGCCGAGCCCCGCCCAGTTTAAAACCAGTAAAGAGCAACTTTCATGTGAAATAACCAAAACCGTTTCCCAAACTTCGTTTTGTAGATTTCCCATCACGTGTAGTAAGGAGATGATTGAGAAAATACACTTTAACCTGCATAGTTTTCCATAAAGGTGTGGATAATTACAAGCATGTCTGTGGAAAACGATGTTGTTGCAGATGCTAATGATTGTTTTCTGTCGTTGTGCAGACCGGCTGACCAGGACGAGCCGTCTGTTCTTCCTCTCCTCTGTGCTGGATTCAGCAGAGTACGTCCAGCCTCTTGCTTTAGCTCGTGACTGTGTTTAGAACTGAATGTGTAATGCTTGTTTCTGATAGATGTGTTTTATTGGGCCTCCAAGAGACTCCAGATACTAAAATAGCAGCGTGTTGCCAATTGTGAAAGAGGCGCTTATTGTCAGCGGTGTTTGCTGGTGTGAAAATGACGTAGGAGGCAGCAAAACAAGTCGCTACCGAGTAATTCCTGACTCATTCAATTTTCCACTCCCCTCTCTCCCCGTCTCCTTCAAACACCACTTAACCTCGTTTGGCCTCCAGAGGTTTGTGGAGAACAGCAGCGTGTCAGCCTGCTATAATGAGCTCCTACAGATTGAACATGGAGAGGTGCGCTGCCAGTTCAAACTCAGGTACAGCGGAGAGAAAAAACACCTCATGACGCACGTACAGTGCAGTCATACAGGCGAATATGCAGGCCGCTGGTGGTAATGCGGAGTCGCTGTGGCTTTGTTATCCACAGGGCTTGTAATTCTGTCTTCACTGCATTGGAGCACTGTCAAGAGGCTGTGGAGATCACAAGTGAGGACCACATCATACAGGTAGTAGTTTCATACACTTTATTTTAAATTCTAAAACAGCAGGGCTCTGTAGTTTGTCGTAAACGTCACTCAAACAGGAGGAAATAATGCATTTGTCGGGGAAATGGTGCGCTAGTGTGTATTTAAACTACACTTCCCATGTTCATCATAACTGTAGTGACATGCAGACAAATGGCTCATGCTACATCTGCTGTTTGTTCTGCTCACCACCGCTTCACCTACTTCATCTACCCATGTACACACTACACACTGTGCAACAAGGGATTAATGACTTCATGCACACACAAATGTCTCCAACAGTAATGGACAAAAACCACCCAGCGAATCTGTGTGGCTCAATAATGTGTTTTTAAATGGTTTTTGGACAACGATGGAGCTCTGTCAGTATATATATAATAATTACTATGTGATTTGTCAGCAATAAGATAATAAATTCTATATTGTTGCTAGACTTTAACGCCTTCCTGGTTTTGTCTCAGTACGTGAACCCAGCGTTTGAGCGAATGATGGGCTACCACAAGGGGGAGCTGATTGGGAAGGAGCTGACCGAGCTCCCAAAGAGCGACAAGAACAGAGCTGACCTGCTGGACACCATCAACACCTGTATCAAAAAAGGAAAGGTAAGTCACTCCATCCATCCATCCATCTGTGAAATGAGGAGATTCTGTATCTCTGCTACACTGCTCTGTTGTCTCTGCAGGAGTGGCAGGGCATTTACTATGCCAGGAAGAAGTCAGGCGACAGCATACAGCAACAAGTGAAGATTACACCCGTCATCGGCCAAGGAGGGTAAGACAATCAACCCGAAGTGGGTCAATGTGCTGTATTTGCAAGATCAGATCAGAAGTGACTTACAGACTCTTATCTGGCTTCCAACAGGAAGATTCGACATTTTGTAGCCATCAAGAGACCTCACATCGACAACAATAATCAGGTGAGATAACTGATCGACTGATTTCTTTCTGGTGGTGGTGGTGATGATGATGATGATGATGCTGTGCTCGCGAGCTGTTCTAGTGAGCACAGCATGATACAATCTGGAGGCCTCCTGAGAGCAGGAGAGCTCCTTTCAGTGGCAATAAAAACCAAAGATTCACACCTGGACCACCCTTTCTTATAGAGCCTGCACATTAGCAACACTTTGAAATCTTAAACCACTTACACTAAATGAGTGCTCATTTAGCGGGCTCAGGTGATAAGCTCACTAGCCCGCTAGCAGCTGTTTTGGAAGAAAAAATTGCAGCAACAAAACTTAATTTACAAAATCCTTTATAAGACGCATAAGCCCACTTTTGAAGATTACAGCGAGTTGGTTTTTCTGTTGTGGCGCTTGAACAAATATCAGTCCATCAGCAGTCCTAATGCTGCAGCACAGCTTGGCCCCATCAGGCCTGGTGCACAAATGAATAACTGAGTCCGAACTGGAGTTTTCATAAATGCTTCAAATGAACTGCAGGCTAAAGTGTCAGATTTGAAATACTTAGCCTCGCAGGTTTCCAGCTCCTTTGAGCCGCGTGCACGCTTCCTCTGAAGCAGGTGTGTCGCTGCTCTCAGCTGGGTTCCAGGCCAATAACGTCATACTATGCTAAGCTACGGCTAAGCACCAGGATCCCCCACTAAGGCCCGGGAGGGCTGGCAGCCAGGCGCCAGGGCTATTTATACCCCAGGCAAAGCTGCACAGAGACCAGCTTTAGCTCATTGCTCCCTTTCATCGTGTGTACAGAAGGTGAGTCAGCCGCTGGCATGTGCTTGCCAAAGCCGAATGGCATTCATTCCTGTTTGTTGGGATCGGGAATCCTTGGACATGGCAGCGACTGATCCCGTTCTCGACACCGTGTGAGTCGCCCCTGCAACCTGAATTGTGAAAAGTCAAACTGAACGGTGTTATCAGGGTGCACCCCCCCTTCTTTTTATGTTTTTAATGCTTTTTCACTTTCATGCAAAGTAGGAACACAAGTATTAGATGACATTTCAAACTAAATGATGTCGAGAGGCATGTACTGCATCTTCACTGAGACTCTGTTATCCGTCTCACAACCCAAGGCCACAGAGGTCCTTTCAGGATAGCACTGATCCGGTACTGTATCCCCGCTGAGGACATTTTCCTCTGAGCACTTGAAACCACACATTATTCCACGTCTTTTCCCACCCAGACGTTTGGCTGCAGACCACGGTTTCCATTTCATTGTGTTGTTTAGTTAGCAGTATTTGTCTAAGCACTCCAGATTTACAGCAGGTTTGGGGTCAGTTTTGTTTGTCTTTCCCTCTCAATTAAGGCCCGTGATAATCTCAGCTATTCCCCAGTTTTAGTCAGTCAATTCAAGAAGGATTTTCTTTTAGATGTGTGTTTGTGCTTTGAAGCCCAAGAAGCCCATTAAGATGCAGCCAGCTAAATCTGGCAACCTCGTATGTCATTAGAAGTGTTTATGCTGTCTTAATCCTATTTACTCAGTATGGGACGCAATGGAGACCTGAGTGACTTAGACGTTTGTTGGGGGGGGGGGGGGAGTTGTGAGAGAGTGAAAAATGAAATGTACAAAATCTGAAAAAAATCAAACATACTGCATGTTTGCATCACATAAATGTGTGCAGGGTGCACTGTCAGCGAGACGTAAAGGTGCAGCGAGTCCCCGACTCAGGGACATCTTCTGTAACCGGATTAGAGGCTCGACATATCTTCAATAACCTCAGTGGGACTAACAGGATGTCCTGTACACAGTGTCACCTGCATGGAAATATTTAATCAACACGGGAGGATGTGCTGTACGCTTCACAATGATGAACACATTCAAATAAAAAGTTTTTTTTATACATTTAAATACATTTATTTAGTTTCCACTTTCACTAAAGTTCTGTTTTGTCTGATTTTTATTAACTTTATTTTATTTAACACAACAGAAACTGTGACGTTGAGGGTTTAATGTGACTGATAAAATAATCTGATTATTTTACCTTAAAGCAGGGGTTCCCAAACACCCAAACTTCCACAATTCATCATGAATTGCCACAACATCTACATTTAAAACTGATAAAGAACACAACAAACCACGAGAGCCTTGTAGATCACCACACACACACAGAATGACGTGTCCAGCATGCAAACAGACTCATAACTCGGTTAATACAAACATAACACACGTTACTGACTCTCCCACCTTCAAAACAATGTTCAGTAAGTGCACTATCCAAGCGGTAGTTACTGGACGTAACTCTAGTTCTGTGTCTAGCACACAGCGTCTGTCTCTTTTGTTTAAATCAGGAAAATGAATTCACACATCACAGCGTTGTTGTGCATGTCACCTAACCCTGACCCTCAGTTGGTGAAAGACGTAGATCGTAATGACACCTGAAAGTCTTCAGTGCAACAAAATGCAGAATACAAACAAAGGCTCTTCTTTCATTTGTCCATGTGAACTGGGTTTTAAGAAAAATGTGCGATTACTATTAAACTTCTCCCCATGATGACCCTTAAACTGTTGTTCTAGTTTGATTTCTACCCTGGAAATCTCAGAATCCTGTATTTCTGAGGTGCAGCGTTTTGGCTTTGTTTAGTGCCGTCTCCACCTTTTTCACTTAGCTACGTCTCTGTATTCATACCCGGTTGTAGTTTCAGACAATCTTTTAATGCTTGAACAAATTACTCTCACACAGGTGATGAAAAAAGACAATGACTTGTTAAAATATCAAACATTTCTGTGCTGCGTTTGAAAAGAAAACGGGCTGTTGAGGTGAGATGAAGAGATTTCTTCACAGTATAAAGAGCTCACATTAAGGCTCTAATCAACACAAGTAATCCTGCCAGCGTGTTGCCTTCAAGGAGCAGGAAATTAGGCTGATTATATATTCCTCACAGCGGAGCAGAACCAGCAGCAACTCCTGGTCGAAGTCCAAACCTCCACTTTAATCCTCTGCTCGCTCTCTCTCTCTCTCTCTCTCTCTCTGTGTGTCTCTCTGTCAGGTCCACAAGTTCAACAAGGAGGAGAGATGCAGCGGGGAGCATTCTCAGTCAGGTAACTTCACCACGACACACTTTGTCTTATTTGGACAGCTGCATTTTTATGTAAAACCTTGTGTAGATGATTATAGAATAGCACGACTTGGATTAGCCCCCAGTTTGTGGCTCCTGTGTAATTCCATTACGTCACAGAGCTAAAGGACGGGGCCTCGAAACAATACAGACATAAAGACACAATATAGTAAAAAGGTTATTAGATGAGTCTAAAAAGTAGATCTGTAGAGATATACACTTATAGATATGTAGATACATATATACTCGTATCTTTGTCAGTTAATAATCCTGATATCTAAAATGAAACAAAGCTTTGTTTTCTTTAACTTCCTATTGGTTGTTAAGTAAAAGCACATTTGTTCTTTCCTTCTTGGCACATTTAATTGTGTACTTGTTGCAACATGTCCTTTTCTTCACGTTTTCAAAATGTTTTCCTCATGCATATACCGGTATAATGATGATGCAGCAGCTCTGTGGCCTGAATTTAATGGTAAAACATGAGCGGCACAAACTGAGGTGCTTCAGAAGCTAAATATAACATCTTTGAAATGTAATAGAGCCTCGCTATAAATCAGTACTGTACACTGAATGTGTATTCCTTCTCTCCACAGAGTGCCATTCTCTACGCCACCGGGACCGGAGGAAAGATTCAATCGACGGCAGATCGCTCAGCTCTCGTGGGAGTGACGGTGAGCCCGTTCAAAAGGCATTGTCTTTCATTTGAGCCTCTGGTTGAATGAGCTTCAGGGAGCTTCAGCTCTGAAAGAGGACGAGAGGGACGAGTCTGACGAGTGAGTCAGGCTGTGTTCTGGTTGCTGCTTGAACTAAAGAGACGTTTAAGAGGGATGTCGTGGGCTGAAGGACGCACCTCCCTCCTCAGCTCAGGCTGTGGCAGCTGCTGCTGCTGTCGGGTATCAGCTGAGTGCTGCTTTGTCTTTACGTCTTCAGTCAAACCACTTTTCTTCATTCTCTTCTCGTCCTTCATTACCTCTTTATTTATTTTAGATTCTATTTATATTGTACATTGTTGACACATCCTTTTCCTCTTCTGCCGTCCAATCATAAGCCTGTTGATGAGCGCTAACAATTGCAGGCCCTGTGATGTGTTTTTAATTTTTTTTGCAGTTACAGTATTAATGATGTTCATTGATAGACTTTACAAGCTGACGATCAATGAGCCGCACTTATCACTATAGATCAAATCTGGTTATTTCCTGAATTGCAGCTCCCAGTTTACAGAATCGAAGATATTCCTCCGTCGCCAGGATTCACTCCATGACTATCGAGGCTCCCATCACCAAGGTATGCTCCTTCCTCTTTAATAGACTTCTGTAACAAAGTGAATAAAAGATCCACAGAGGGGGTTTCATTTGTACTGTGTGTTTTTGCAAACATCACGTTTAAGGGGAAATGTGTTTTGGTGAATTCCCCGTGTGAAGATGCTGTGAGCCACAGTGAACCCAGGGCAGGCTGTCGGCTGGATCGTAGCTGGATAACATACAGCGCGTCGCTCTGCCTCCTGCTGCAGGCCCTGTGATGCTCCTGCGTGTCTCGAGCAGCAGCTTTATTTAGCGCTTTCGCCCCAGATGTGCAGCATCACGTGCACATCTCCATGACACATGCGCAGAGAAAGGAGCGCTCTGTTAACGGACTCTTTGTGCATGTGTTTGTGTGTGGTGTCTGTTTTCCTTCCCCAGGTAATAAACATCATCAACGCGGCCCAGGAGAGCAGCCCGGTGACGGTGGCCGAGGCTCTGGATCGCGTGTTGGAGATCCTGAGAACCACAGAGCTCTACTCCCCCCAGCTCGCCTCCAAAGAAGATGACCCCCACACCAACGACCTGGTTGGGGGGCTCATGAATGTAAGAGGCCGTTATGTGCTTTGTGTTTTTAGTTCACATGGTTGAAACTCTTTATAAGGAGAGGTTCATTTTAAAATCACGTTGTAAAAATGTTCTTACCTCATGCGCATGAAATTGAACATGCATTCTTGTTGAACCAAGAATTTCTTTGTTTCCAAAATCGAGTCCAATCTGTGTTTTAGAAGTGCCAACAGTCTTTTTTATTTATTTTTAATTTGTTGAATAAGACCAACTATGAGGTGAGTCACTGCACGCAGAGCTTTGTCTTTCTGAAGACAGTTGACCTTTTCAGACCCACCAGTTGGCTGCAGAAGACCACATTATACTTTATTTTATTTCATTATTTTTGTCTGCAAATCCCATGAAATGACCAAAACCTCCTAACAAGTGTTTTATATTTTATTTCTCTGCCGCTCAGTTGTTGTTGTTAAAACACATCAATGAAGCACACTTATATAGTTTAACTTGACTCCGTCACACACACACACACACACACACACACACCGTCCTGCTGCCCCAAATATTCACTAGAGCACCAAATGTGGATTAAAAATAGTCCCCAACAAATGCACCATTTACTCTGGTTTGAGTTACTTTTGCTAAAAACTACAGTGAGCAGCTGTTTCAGGAAATTAGAGCCTTTTCTAATATACATTTGTGAGCTATTTCTGAAGATGTAAGAGCCACAGACTGATGTCCAACATTATTGAGAGATTACATTTTGGTCTTCATGTGTTCATGGAGTTTGTTGTGTTGTCCAGTTTCCCATTGCTAAAGATTACTGTTTTGCAGAAAGAAGTGTTAGAGTAAAAGTTGGAAGATGTCTTTATTAATCGCTTTAGATGAGCCAAAGGCCACTCAGTGTTTTTCTACAATGAATTCAACCATTTCTTTTTGTTTTTGCGTGTTTTTCTCTCCAGGATGGGCTGCGGAGACTCTCTGGGAATGAATATGTCTTCTGCAAAAGTAAGTTTTAAAGAACAAGTGAGTTATCACACTTATATCAGCGGTAATGTATCGTTAAATATAATAATAGCAATATAATGCCCTCTTAAAGGCCCTGCACACCCCCACCCACAGATGTTTTAGCCTGCGGCCCTCATCATCATCATCATCAGATTATGAAACACGAGGTGTCGAGTGAATCTCATGAATAAGAATATTGCATTAAAGGTGGTTATTGTCAGGATGAAAGAACCACAATGTTCTCGTGTGTGAATTCTTCCATCTGAGTTTATTATGTAACCCCCGTTACAATGATTACAGTCACCAGAGCACTTAACTGAGAGAAGATCTAAATCAAGAGTCTGTTTTCTGAGAAACATGTCGTGAGTTCAGAGCTGCAGCTATTTCTGCTCTTGCAGTTCTTTAAACAATCTTATTGGTATAGCCATTTATAATCGCGTCAAATATAATTATCTGTCAAATCCCACACAGTCCCCTCTCGGTTTGCCCCTTTTATGGTCAAATCACCCTAAAGTGTGTGTGTGTGTGTGTGCGCGCGCTTCTGTCTATCTGCTAGATATGAGCCAGAGCCAGCTGGCCATCCCGGTCACTCTGAATGACGTCCCTCCACCCATCGCCGAGATGCTGAATGATGAGGAGTGCTGGGAGTTCAACATCCTGGAGCTGGAGGCAGCGACACACAAGAGGTACGAAGATGCTGGAAACAGCGGCCAAACGTTTCTAATGTTCAGAAGAGGCCACATGACGCGTCTCTTGCATCCTTTATCACCTGTGAATGGGAAAGGAAACCAAATGTGACGATCAGAGTTTGTGTGTCGTCTTTACTTAATAAAATATTAGTGAAACCGTCACAGGTTGGTTTGGTTGAGGCACCAAAACAACTAGTTTAGTAAAGATCACAGTGTGGGTTAAAATAAACCTCCCAGACACTGGTGACAACAAGACTTCAGGAAGTCACTCCACCCCGCCCTGAAATAGTCTCGCAAATAAAACCACCATAAAACCACAACTTGTCATTTTTACACATGAGTTTTTGTACGAATTGAACAAACCTCTTCGGGCAGAGCCAGGCGAGCTGTTCCCCTGCTTTAAGTCTGTATGCTAAGCTAACAGTCTCCTGTCTGGGGCTTGATCTTCTCATCTAACTCTTTGGCAAAAAAGCAACTGTTCTCATATTTCTAAACTACAGCAACTTAGTAGAAGTCACTTAATGAATTGATCCAGGATGTTGAGATGAATACATTCAAACCATTAGAAGAATGGGTAACAAAGATACCACGATGACGCAAAGAGAGTAGAACAGAGTCAGTAAAGTTTGTTTGTGTGATCCTCCGCAGACCGCTGACTTACCTCGGGCTGAAGATCTTCACGAGTTTCGGCGTGTGCGAGTTCCTGAACTGCTCGGAGGCGACGCTGCGCTCCTGGCTGCAGCTCATTGAGGCCAGCTACCACTCCTCCAACTCCTACCACAACTCCACGCACGCCGCAGACGTGCTGCACGCCACCGCCTACTTCCTGCGCAAAGAGAGAGTCAAGGTTGGAGGACGATGCACATTTGGAATGACCTCATACAGAAATATGAAGACTTCTAAAACATCTTGTACACATGTTGAGTTATTTTAGTGGGATACATGTAGTTCTGAGTATAGAGGAATACGATATATTGATCCTACACAGGGATATTCAGGTCTAAGGTTATGAGCTTTATTAGATTATAAAGCTCGACTTGACTTGCCCTACGTAACTTTTATACAATAAAAAATATGCAAAACATTGCTTGTATAACACAATCTGGATCACACAAGGCACCATATGAACAAAAATAACTGACTTGACTTCCACTTGTTTGCAAGACGGTATAGATTTTATTAGAGAGAATCATACCAACATGTTCTGTATGACATTACAGTATGCACGTCACTAAAGGCCACGATATGTGCCAACTATCGTTTAAAACCAAATACAGCATGTTTGAATAACAGCCAGGAGGCAAAGTTTTATTTCAATCTGCTGCAAAACTTTAAAGATGTTGAATGGGAGAAACGTTTGTGTGTATTAGTTGCAAAATATGTTGAAATTATATTTATTGCATATTTATCATTTATATCATCTGTCAGTTACTTTTCTGTAGTGTCATGTCAATAAAGCTCATTTGAATTAGTAATCTCCACTGCAGGGATTATGCACTGGTCTAACCTGCAGTGCAGTGCTGACGTCCCTGTGTCTCTGCTGTTTGATTCAGAGCAGTCTGGACCAGCTGGATGAGGTGGCGGCGCTGATAGCAGCCACGGTGCACGATGTGGACCACCCGGGCAGGACCAACTCCTTCCTGTGCAACGCCGGCAGCGAACTGGCGATCCTCTACAACGACACGGCCGTGCTGGAGAGCCACCACGCCGCCCTCGCCTTCCAGCTCACCGTCCGAGACAGCAAGAACAACATCTTCAAGAACATCGACAGGTGGGTGGAGGCACTTCACGGCGCTGCTGGCGGAGTCAGAGAGTGGTGGTGGTATGTTGAGATCCAGATCTTAACTTAGCTCCCTTCACCGCTGACAGGAATCAGTTCAGAACCCTGCGACAGGCCATCATCGACATGGTGCTGGCCACAGAGATGACCAGACACTTCGAGCACGTCAGCAAGTTTGTCAACAGCATCAACAAGCCGATGGCTGCCATAGAAGAGACCAGCACGAGTGTAAGTGTGGGTCACGTTTTCACATCAAACATCTCTTAGAAAACATGGGACCGTACAGAATTCAGCACTTTCGAGGTACCTAAACCAAAAATGTCCAGAATCTCAGAGCCTTTAATTGTTACTATAAATGCCAGGGAAAACAATCAAATACATTAATAAAATATAATAAAAGATTACTTGGAAATCAAGCATTTTTCAAGAAGTACATTCAAATTGAAGCATATTCCTAACCTTGAAAATCTTGAAAAGACTTTGTACAAACCCTGTAATTAAAAGAAAAATAAAGACAAATCTGTTTTTATTTAGTTTACAGTAGCTCAGTATTCAGATTATTCATCTTTTATTGAAACAATAAGCTTGCCTGTAGAGAAAAGACACATTTTTGCTAGATTAACTGACCGACTACACACTGTCCAAAGACTGGGGATACACTAGCGTAGCATAGCAAGTAAACGGAATTCATTATTTGATTCATTATTTAAAATAGTTTTTTTTAGGAAACCTTCAAGGAAATCATAAAGTCTTCCTGAAAAGACTGACGACGTCAGTAAATGTGTGTAGAAATGAGCCGACAGCATGAACTGAGCAGTGTAAAGTGTTGTTTTTCTGTGCGTGCAGATGTTTATGTCCTCCGTGTCCTTCCCACAGAGCGTGAACAGCGACTGCGAAGGTCAGGCCAACATCAGGAACTCTCCGGAGAACCGTCTGCTGATAAAGAGGATGCTGATCAAGTGTGCAGATGTGGCAAACCCCTGCAGGCCGCTCGAGCTCTGCATCGAGTGGGCTGGACGCATCTCTGAGGAGTATTTTGCACAGGTGTGGTGACGACACTCTGAAGGGAGGCGGGCATCATTGTCAGTGTCTCACTTTGCGAAATTTACCAAATGTATTGCCCCTCGCGTTCCAAGTTGCAGATTGTGTGCATTTACCTTCGCTATCGTGGCTTCATTGTGTGTTCGCCCTGCAGACGGACGAGGAGAAGAGACAAGGGCTGCCAGTGGTGATGCCAGTGTTTGACAGGAACACCTGCAGCGTCCCCAAATCTCAGATTTCCTTCATCGACTACTTCATCACCGATATGTTTGACGCCTGGGATGGTGAGCGTGTTCTGGTTTGGTTTGTCTCTCTGTGTGGGGGGGTGTTTTGCTGTAAATGTGGTGTGTTCAGTCTTTTTTCCTTTAACGCTTAAATTGCTAGACGGCTACACCTAAAATAAAAGCCTGTAGATATTTACTTTCGAGTCCGACTGTGTTTGAAGCAGGTCAGAGCGCCTCCTTCACAAAACGTTTACTTTCAAAGAACTTAAGTACTTGAAGTAATTGGCTTGACGTGTTTTAGATGTTGAAATGCACTTATTTCCTTCTCTTTGATAATCGTCTGCAGCCTCTTGCTTTTCAGTCCAAGCAGTTTTGTTCTGTGGTTTCTAAGTTTACTCAGCTCCTCCAGAAATGAAGTGAAGAGACTGAGCATGAAAGTTCATTCTTGACCTTGAAAACACTGGTTTGGCAAAAAAAAACACACTTTCACCCACATCTCAGTTGTCCTCTCCCAAGCTAGTAAACAGACCTCCAGCTCAGACTTCCTGATCTCCTAATACACCATTTCCTTTAAATTGGCTTTCTATTTCAGTTGCGACTTTAAACTACATTTTAAAAAGGAAATCCTCGCCGTAACATCCCCCAACGCTACGAACCAGAGAGCTTGTTAGCATCTTAAATCGTTCTTGTTCTGCAGGAAATTTGGTCACAAACTAATTTTTACTTTTAAGTACAAAATCAAACAATCACCAGAGGTAACCCAATTCATCCTGAAGGAGACGTTAATGGGTTTACAAAATCTAATAGTTGTTGACATTTCACTCTCACGCTACAGGAAATGTCAGGGGATCGCCAAATTCATAAGGGTTCATTCTCTGGGGACCACGAATGTCTGTACAAGATTACACGGAAATCCATCCAAAGCTTCTAGATATTTCACAAAAACACTAAAATGTCAACTTCATCATGGCGTTAAAGGAAATGTCCGAGGATCACTGAAGTCAGAAGGATTAATCCTCTGGGGACCGTGAATGTCTGAAACATTCTTACAACCATTGGTTGGATTACCAACTAAACAGCAGTTCAGTCAGACTGTTAAACAGAACCTCGTACATTCGATGGATTCTTCATTTTTCTGGGCTGATTGCAGGAAAGGAAATGACAGAGAAAGGGATGAGAAGGAGCTAATGAAAGGGGGAGGGGATGGTACGGTGCTTGTAGCTCCACATTCCCACTGAACTTCCCCTTATAGTTTAGTCTCCCAAAGAGGAAACTTGTTTACTCTCAACACAGCTCTGATGTCACGGAAAGATTGCAAATGCCAGTGGGACGGGGGAGAAATTGCGAGGGCGTCAGGGGAGGGGAAGTTCGGGGGGAAATAGTAGAAGGGATGGGGGTTTACGATCACTCGGTTTGGGGAGGGACGAGCGGTCAAGCAGAACTCCACTTAGACGTAAAGAAGAAAACACAACAATTCACCGGGGTCACTGTCGGGTCACCGCGGGGTCAACAAAGCAGGAAATGAGGATGTAAACAAACACGGCTTAAGCAGGTCACGCAGTGAGAACACAGACCATAAAGCAGAGACCTTTGACCCCAGCAGTCCTTTTATGTGGGAGCAACATTGCTGCAGTGTACATAACACTAGCCAGTGTACATGAACCCAACACACACACACACACACACACTCGTAACAACACATCTTCCTTCCTGCCTAATAGCTGGTGTGGAATGATAACAGGAAGTGTCTGACAGCAGGTGTGCCGAGTCAGGCGACATTTCAACTAAATTCATGAAGCACTTATTTCTACAGAAGCCTCCAAAGGACGGTTTCCCTGCTTTTCTTGAGTGTTGTGTTAAAACAACACTCTCATGCCCGTACGTGCACTGAGTTATTGTTCCTGCTGTCCATACTGAGGAGATGCAGTTTTAATGGTTAGAATGAGGCTTCAGCAGTCTGAGTTAGTCAAATCAAGTATTTCCCAAGCTATTAGTTGATTTAAGAACATTAATCAATTAAACTGCAACTATTTTGATGAATAATCCTTTCAGTCAGTTTTATTAGGTCAACATGTCAACATGTCAACCATTCTGTTGCTGCTGCTTCTCCAATGTGAGGATTTTTTCTGATGACAAAATAAACTGAATACCTTTGAGACATTTTAAGATGTCAGCTTGGACTTTATGGATCAAACGATTAATCAAGAAAAGAATCCGCAGACCAATCGGTACTGAAAATAATCTGTCCTACAAAATCCCTTTTGTTTCCTTGGATGAGGTTTTCTTGCTGAGCCACAGTGAAGAGACAGTAACGCACTTAAAGATTTTGGAAGATACCCACTTGATTTGACTGACTCAGAAGCTTCATATTAACTCTAGCTGATCTTTAAACGACAGATTTCCTGTGTTTTCTTCAACTGAACTCTCCCTCTCTGTGCCTCTCCTCAGCCTTCGCCTGCCTGCCTGGTCTCATGGAGCACCTGTCGGAGAATTACAAATACTGGAAGAGCTTGGACGAGATGAAGTGTAAGAGCCTGCGTCCCCCGCCTCCTTCTTGACCGAGCCCTCGCCGCCTCCTCTCATCCATCACACCGGGCGGGGTGGGACAGCGACCGCAGCCCTTCGGTGGAACAATTAGTCTCTTCAGCGGTGATTCGACGGCGCTCTGTGGGCCCCCCGGCCCCAGGACACCTTCACAGACCCAAGCTTGGGCGATTGGGGGACTCTGAGCGCAGACATCACTGACTGATGAACACTGAGACGCTGTTTCAAACTCAAATCACAGCCTCTTCTCTGGTGTGGTTCTCGGTGGAGGCGGCGCTCTGCCAGCGGAGAACAGGTTGTCATTTGAGGGCGTCACGTATTCCCAAAAGCATCGCTGTGAAACTGTGTGGACCTCCATGATTCACCTGACAATCTCTACCGTACAGTGTAACACACCAAAAACCTGCACTTTAGCTAATCAAGACACTTTTTGATTTTCAGGTCCCGCTTGCTTGTTTTCTTTCTTAAGCTAATCTGTTCATTCTACTCCTGTTTATTGCTGTACGAGAAATGTAGTGAATAAGGTGGTCGCTGAAGCCGGAGGCCAAGAGACGGAGAAGCAGCGAGAGGGAACGAAGTTCCCGTGCAAATTGCCAAATTGTGAAGGTGCTCAGCTGGAATTATTCATTCTTTATGAGCTGTGACAGGATCTACAGTATGAGACACTTTGACTTGTGTCTGGGACCAAATTCCCGTCCCTGTTGGCCCTGAACAGAAAGAACTTGTACCAGGGTCCAAGCTGAAGGGCAGAACCAGCCAGGGTTTCTAAATGTCCGGCCGTGCATACAGAGGTGACATCACAGAAAGGCTGCGTTTGTGACGATTGCCGGATGTAAAGATAATGTAACACGCAGTCACACAAACATCTGTTACGGTAACTTCCTCTGCATTATCGTCCCTGTTGTGCACTGTGAAAGGAGAAGACAGAGGAGATCATCACAACAAATGGAGGAACAAGAAATTGCACTGTATCAGAGCTTTTTTTATAAGTTAGAGGCGATACTTTGATCAAACAATAGAAAAACATTAGATTCTTACAAAGCTTTGCGACACTAACTGTAGACATTTGCACCCAAATGAGGAACAAATCTGACTTATCTGAACAATGTGAGTAGAAGCGGTCTATGTGAAGCTCCACTGAGTCTTAAGTCCTGCAGGGGCCATGCGACGATGTGTAAAAGAGCATGTTTGGATCCAGCTTGTAAAACCTCAGCAGCTACAGAGTCTGTCTGCTTCTAACGCTGATCAGCTCCGGCTCTCACGCGGTTCTCGTTAAACCAGTTTTTACTCAGATCAACTCACCGTGCAGTCATTCGGCTCTCTTTGGGGGAGAAATCTCGCTGCTGGAGTTTCGGATCACTCGGATTCAGAGATTTAGACATCAGATGATGAGATTTGCATGTGTCTGCCCTCTGGTGGCAACACGAGGGTGTTGCAGTAGAAAATGAATTTCAACACATGAAGGTGAAACAGAATTGGAAAGCTGATAGCACACTGAACCCTTTTTGATATTGAATCAGAAATCACAAAGGTGGTTGAATCCATAACCACCTGAGCTGCTTCGGTGTCATTTCATTATTGCGTATTACCAGTTCTCGTTCCAAGACTCGTGTGTTGAATCCAGGAAACGCACATTTGTGTTGACCAAAGGCACACAGCTCTTTACAGGTGCCTTATTGTTTGGTCATCTTTACAGACAAGTTGTTTTAGGTTTAGTTCCAGCTGCCCTCTTACAAGAAAGAACTGAAAGATAAGCCATACGTGTTTTAACTTTGGGTATGTTGTATTATGGTCTGTGCTGCGCTTTGGAGTCGGTGTTAATGGTTTTGTCACGATGGTCCTGACACTGTTTTGTGCAACTGTGAGGGTTTTTAAAAAGACAGAAGCAGAGATCAGCTGAATCTGGATCAGACGTGGTTCGTCAGTTCACTTTAAAGAGACCGAGCCGGTCACATCAGTGTTCAGTGTTTTCATAATGATGCGTAGTCATTTTATTGATGACCAGGGTCTTAATCAACGCCTTAATCTAGTCGTGTCTCAGTGTTTAGGTCTGCTATTGTTGCAACACACTGTAAACTACCTAATGCACCTGCTGTTCATGTAAATACTCAGCCTAATATCATGTTTGCTTTGGATTTTGCATAATTTGCTTATGTAACTTATGTTATGTTGCAGTGGTGACTTCTGAAATGTGGCTCCACCTCCGAATGTTTCACGACTGCTGTCGCTGATCACGAGGATATTTCATGCAAGTCGATCATGAAAGATTTCTATTAACAGACGATTGAGATTTACACGTCAGACAAACACGCCTTTTTTCCCCGCCATGACTGTAACGTGGTCTCAATTATCAGATGGCAGCCGGTCCCTGAACGCCTCGCTTTGAGTCTGAGGCAGAACCAGATTGTTTAACTGCTTGTTATGTAATGATGAGCCTTCATCACTTAGTGATTTCCGTCGTCTCCCTCTTT
The DNA here is from genome assembly GCA_036023655.1 of Nannoperca australis. Classification (NCBI taxonomy): domain Eukaryota; kingdom Metazoa; phylum Chordata; class Actinopteri; order Centrarchiformes; family Percichthyidae; genus Nannoperca; species Nannoperca australis. The sequence continues at coordinate 25,824 of JAVQJD010012002.1, forward strand.
CATCCGACGCTGATGACAGACGACGAGCCAATCCTGTGTTTTATATGAAGTATTAACGGAACAATAATTAGAAAATGATAATGTTGTATACAATACAAATTATTTTTCAAAGAAAAAGATAATCATGATTGGCCATGAGAACTGCAATGTGTGTTTTGAAAGATTTTACCGCCTCATGCATAGTAGTGGGGGGGGGGCTTTCCATCAGGCACTTAAATCTGTTTGTAAAGTTTCATTTAGTTTGCTCTCTGGGTTACGATGTCCTATGTTGATGTTCTGTCAAACACAGATGTATTGTGAGGAGACGATTAAAAGCATTCTTTCAATAAGAAGTTGTTACATGACTCACAGCAGCAAATCTGAAGGACGAGTTGGACATTTTGGGAAATAGTCACTTTCTGGTGAAGAGTTCTGATACCACTACATCCAGGCGTTGCATTAAATAAAGACTGGAGGCAGGGAGAAGCTAGCCTGGCTCTGTCCAAAGGTAAAATCACTAACGCCTATATATCGTGTGTTTAATCCAAAAACCAGAGCAAAAAAATGACATGTTGGGGTTTCACGTTTAGAGGTGTTTTAACCTTCAGCCAAAGCTGTTTACAGTCTTGGTGCTAAGCTAACTGCCTGTAGCTATTTGTACAGATATTTCCCAACATGTCTAACTATCCCTTTAAATGAACATATCTGTGCAAATGAGTGATAATCTGTTGTAAAGAGCAATTCTGCAGAATGAAATGGTGCAACGTTCCCCGCGCAGGACAACTGGTGGTCGAGGGGAACGGGGGGGGGGGGTTGCAGACTAGCTTGGTGGTGGAAAAACACCCAAATCCCTACAAAGAGAAGTGTGAAACAGGCTTATGCACCGAAATGAGGCAGGTGCTTAGACAACAAAGTACCTGCTAATCCCTGACTGGACTCCAGCAAGATGTCTGACTTCACCTCAACATCACCGCGCTAGAACTCTCCAGGCTGGAAATCCAAATATGGCAAATACTTTTTATGAGGTATTTACTGTTTTTATTCCATTTAAATAAATACTTGCTTTCATAATGCTTTTACATAATCATTAAATACAGATCATTACAGTACAGTCATGATTTCTACCCAACAGCCTCTCCAGCTCTCCGTTCTTAAGGCAGCAGCTTGAGGGTTCAAAGGTCAGAGTCCTCCGTTCTCCTCCAGTTTCTGGAAAAGTGCCAGGCTGCGGAGGCGGGACTGCCTTTCTCCGTTCCTCCACAGGATGAGCAGGTGGTCTGTCGAGCAGGTGACCAAACCGTTCTCCCTAAAGCTCATAAACATCTGACAGAAGAGCAAAAGGGATTATTGTGACGCCGTTTTGAAGCAGAACATGAGTTTGTACGCTCATAAAAATCCCACCTGGACTGCCCCCGAGTGTCCGATCAGATCTCCAGTCAACTCCAGCGTCCTGATGTTCGGGACGTCCACCACCTTCTTTGACGGAGGACCAGTCTGTTTGTTGGACCGGCCAAAAGTCCACATTCCAAAGAAGCCTGGTTTGAAGGACGGACAGGAAAGACTCAACTCACGGTTCACCCACGTCACCCCTCTCTTCATTTCCCTTCACTGGCTACCCATCGCTGCTCGTATCAGATTCAAGACCCTGGTACTGGCCTTCCAAGCGGTGAACAGGACTGCACCAACCTACATCCAGACCATTCTCCAGCCTTACACCCCGATCCGCCAACTACGGTCTGCCTCTGAGAACCGCCTGGCAGTTCGATCTCTCAAGGACGCCCGCTCACATTCAAGACTTTTCTCCTGTCTGTCCCCCCAGTGGTGGAACCAGCTCCCCACATCCGTTAGAGAAATATAATCTCTGGCCACTTTCAAGAAAAGACTAAAGACTCATTTCTGCCGGCACTGTTTCTACAAAGTATAGCATATTGTACGATATTATAGTGGAATTGTATTTTAGTTTGAATGTATTGTATTTGATAATGTACAAAGATAATCTGTTCTTAGATTTAATGCTCTTTTGATTCTGCCATTGGCAGCGATGTACTTACTTATAGCACTTGTGATTCATCTCTTACAAGTTTGATGGGACATCTTGTTGTTTTCGATCATGATTCTAAGCACTTTATGTAAAGCTCTTATTTGGAAGTCGCTTTGGATAAAAGTGTCTGCTAAATGTAATGTGTAGACCCATGGACTACAACAAATACTCTCTTTACCAACCTAAAATGTGCAGCATGCACTGGATGATGAACAACCACACATGCAGACTCCTCAAGTACATGGAAACATACGCACCATAATGCACAAACAGAACAGAACAGTTCAACAACAATGCTCCACTGCACTGCTGTCGTGGAGCATTTTAGACTCATGGAAGCTGATGTGGAACAGAAGCGCTAAAGATGTAGTGGTTCAGCATACAGTGAAACCACAACGTGTAACTAAGAGCTGCACTTCAGTGTACTGTACCTTTTTGTCTTGCATAGATCCATCAGGGTTGAGTCTAAAGCTGCCGACGTTGATGGTTTTCTTTGGGTCCACCTGACTGATTGAGTAGTTCAGTTCATCCACAATTGCCTTGCATGCTGGGAAACAAAGGTGAACCTCAGTGATGTCAACAAGACAAGCTGTAGCTCAGTGTCAGGAATTTAGTGAACATCAGTAGATACATTAAATGACAAGAAGATCAACAGTCCTACATGTCCAGCAGTGAGCATGGGACACTTTGTTGCTGTTTATACTACAGATATCTGATATTCTGCAACAGATACACTCTGAGGTGAGACTAAGCTTTGGACTATATTGAACTCACAGATGTCTACCTTTGCTTAGCTCATTGTTTTTTAGCTGCATTTCTATTTCTGTTAAATATTCCATGTTAAATATGCCCACTTGTGCCACTTCCACTACTGAACTCTGTTCTGGCAGCGCAACCCAACATCACAGCAACATTTATGCAGAATAACACAACAACATTTGCAGAATCAGTCAAAAGTATGATTTCTGCCAATAAAATGCATATGATTTTTAATGCACAGGGTGAACATTGTTTAGGTTTAATATTTTAAAAGTCAACAATGAATCTTTTTTGGAAAACTGTAAAGATCTGTGAAGAACTACAAACGTGGCTCAGTTTCGACTTTCCTTGTAGCAGGTTTTCATCTCCTTCATCTATGCAAACGTACAGTAATGACCAGGTAGCCTGGGTACATAACATGGCTGGACATGATACTTTTGTTACCCTCTATCAGATGGGATTGCAATTCAAGTGTTGTGTTTCTTTGAACAATGGCAGCAATTTTTCATTTAAGAAAATGCTTCAGTCAGAGCACTGGTAACTTACCTGAACAGTAGAGCACCTGGTCCCTTTTCCCCTGGCTAATGCTGCTGAAGACAGATAGCACTATAACAGTCATCTGAATAATCCATGAGGGCATATTGACAACCTACCAGGGCAGAAAGACAGTCTAATTGGACAGTAGCATTTGAAATTAGGATGAGCACTTAGTGAGCTAAACAAACAAACAAATTGCCTTTTTCCATTCAGTTCAATTATCAACCAGCACATGTTGTTCTGGACAATAGTTAGTTATCGTTTAACCATTTTCAAGGGATTTGAATTGTGATGATATGAAATAATATTTTTACCAATATTGTGATATTGATTGATGATTGATAATCATCTCTAGCCCTGTGCACACGTTGAACAACCAGCAAAGTCAGCTGTGAAGGTTGGTGTTCTCATCGACTAGAGTTATGAAATACTCAACTTAAGACAGTGCTTGACATTATTTCATCACTGCTTCTCCCCTAATGCGCCTACGTTACATTCAGTTATTAACAGAGGTGCAAAGCGGAAGGAGCTATTTTGGAAATAATTATACAAAAGATGAACAACTGGGTTAGAAAAAATCTGCTTCCTGATGAAAAGTCAAAGGTACAAAAAGCCTGTGGACATAAAAACTGAAAGAGATACGTGGACTACAACCCCCAGCATGCAATTCACTAACAAACAGCCAATAACCAAACAAGTGGAAGCTGTAGATTACAGTGTTAAGAAAACTGTTTTTACAATTTAAAATCAATTTCCCCTGGATTCTAAATTTTGTATAAATTGAGCAACTATAACACCGACTTTTGGGCACAGATTCATCGACAAAGCATTTTGTGCTCTGATTTGGGCCTATATGAACATTACATGATCCAGGAGAGTACTGAGTTTCTGTGTAGATTAACACCAAGGAGACCATTTGAAAAAAACATTATTATGTTTCCACACATAAAAGGCATGTGCCATGTTGGTTCTTTAATGAGTTCTGTTAATTATGTAAAAACATGCAGCTTAGCAGTGTAAAGAATTTAAGAATTATGTGGTCACCAAATTCCATGTAAGAGGAAAGGTGTAAAGTGTACCACCCTAACAGATAATAAAAAAAACAGATATCAATCAAGTGTAGTGTGTACATGCCCCCACAGTTTCAACTTATAACTCCCCATAAAAATGTAAAAACACAAGCTTCCTATGTTGAATGTTCCATGTGAGGGTTGGAGTAAAGGCTGGACCCAGTCATAAAGGTCTAAGTTAGAAGGTCAGTGGGAAAAACTAATCAGAAGACCCCAACACTCAGGTAGGCTAACAGTGCCTTGTCCACCTCTTGTTCCAATACTGAATTGCTGTAAGTATCTTCCAAATTAAAAGCTTTTAAAAAATGATTTATATTTGAATGCCAAACATAAACCTGTGGTGAGCCGATATCAGCCAGTAGAGGCCTACTGATGTATCAGTTAGGCTCTAGCAGCAGTAGATATGCCCAGGATGTACCACACTAAATCCACAACTCTCAGGAGGAGTCAGGGAGAAAGTCCTGACTACACCTGACAAGAGTCAAACACCTGTTGAGTGCAGCTACAACAGACCATGTGTAGGGGGGGCTATACGATGGTTAACAGCCTTCTGGATTTGGGACAACGCCCGCCCACCGGTGGTGTTAAGCCGGCCGTTTGATTGACCAGACACCCGACAGCGCTGTGCGTCATGTTTCTGTTCTGAAATGTCTGTTAGAAATGACTTGCCGAATCGATAAACGTGAGAAATAATAAACGTGAAAATGTATTTGATCTGATTTAACACTGCATGTAAGCCACCAGTTGTGTACATTGGTCAAATGAGAATGACAGGTGAAGCAAATATAAAATAGATTGCATTATATTCTAATTCGGCTGCTTGTATTGGTTGCATGCTTAATTGTCGGATGACTCAAGTCAAATCGTAAAATATACATACTTATTATATATTTTATATATATCGTTGTTTGGGCTGAGTGCTAGGTGACGGGCTAGCAGTAGCAGGCAGCTGTCTTACCTGGCGGAGAGCTAGCTAAGCTGCAGCGGACGGAGGCTCGGTGAGACTCAGGTGACAGCCGGCGTTACCACTGCAGAGACGAGCTGTCATGAGCTACTTGTTGTGTACATGCTTCAAGTTACTGTCTGGCAACAACACTGTCACCGTTCATTCATGCTACAGTGGAAGTGTTACATTTCCGGTCGAAACTTTCAAAATAAAATCTGTATTGACCAACAATTAGCCAATAGGCGGGGGTTACGATGTTGAGAACTGTTGTAGATGTATGTTGCAATGCACAGCGAGGCAAAATGGTTTCCTAAAATGTTTCTCCTCCACTACTTTATCATATTTTTCGACCATACTAGACGAGGTCTGCTGAGCTTTACGCCCCGGACTGCTCACTTGTGCTCACCCTCCGCCTGGTTCCTTCTGACTTGACAGCTGACAGTGAACCAGGTGTGTACGTGTCTGGTTGTGGTGCAGCCACGTTCAGGAAGACACGGGCCGGTCAACCAATCATGTTACAACTCACACAACACAGGCCAATTGAACAGCTACGGTGTCTCAGGCGGCGTGTTGAAGAAGAACGCTTTTGATGAATACGGAATTCAGATTGTTGTGTCTCGTTGATCAGGACGTTTAATGGCTATCCTTTAAACTAATCCATATAAACGTATTATCCTGCCCAAAACATCACATCATTGTAATGATTCTATACATACATAGTTCATTCTGTAATTGGGAGAAATTGCAACAATTTCTCTAAATATATTTTATGGTGAATTAAAATAGGATTGGTGAATGCAATAAACTGTGATGGATCTTATTGAACAACTACTTCATCCTCCTCCAACATAACAGCTCACCTCTATGCTGAGGTTAATCAAACACACTGTAACTCTCCCCCACCTGTGTGTGTATAGCCCATGTAGGTGTGTGTGTGTGTGTGTGTGTCAGAGACTGTGAGACAGGGAGCCAGCTGGTGTCTTCACAGGGGGATATGACCTGGTTTCTCTTATACTAATTGAATGTCATCTAAAACATCAAGGTCTTCATTGCACAGGTAAAATCAGTACAGCATGACATGCAGTGATGTTAAAAGGAGAGTGTGGTATGACTAAAAGCCAGACAAATTCTAGCTGGGTAAAAGCAGTGAGTACCAATACCAGCAATTGTGCAAGTGTTTTATATTGTGTTTTAATTATAGCTTTTTTTGCTCATGTGTACTTCAATATTCAATATATTCAATATTTCACTTATATGTGTTGTAAGGCCACATATAAAATTCAAAGTTCCTTGATTAGAAGCTATCTCCAGCTGCAGGTGTCACTCCTGGTTTGGCAGTAAATTGGGAGAGCTTAGGCTCCCCAGGGGTGAGGAGTGTTGCTTCCTTTAGCAGCCTTTTCAACCACACAAAGAGTAAGATTTTTTAAAGTAAATAGCTTTGTAAATGCTTTATAAGGAAGGAACGCATCCAACACGTCTCTCAGGAATAAACTCTTTTTTTGTTGAGTAACAGTAAATGTAAACATGGCATTACCGAATTACTTGTTAAAAAAGGTTTTTTAAAAGGTAAAGGTCAAGCATAAGAAAAATGTGTTTATGTTGGGTGAAATGCAAGAAAAAGTAAATTAATGAGAGTCAAGGTTATAAAAGCATGTGTCACAGATATTGTGTCATCAATGTTGGTGTTTTATTATGGTCGATTTTCTCCATGTGTGCCTAAACCCACACTGCCTTCAAAAACTGATAACACTACATCCATTATAAGTTGTTTATGAGGTACTGTACTGTGATGCAATATATTAAGTGTAACCTTGTTAATACTGACAATAGTTACACATTTCTGAAAAAAAAAACTGAAGAAAAAGCTCCTTAAGCTATTTATAGCAACCAAATGACAATTATTTTCTCATCCCGAGTGAAAAGAATTAAAAAACACAGTGAAAATAACTTATCCACTTTCACATGTCTAACAACAAAGGAAGGAACCCTCACTCCTTTTGGACCCTTCAGTCTTGCCGACATGCAGTAAGAGTGGGGTGTGCAGCTGGACACAGACAATGTAGGCAAGTGTTACAAAGGGACAGAATCACCTATTCAGGGACGGATGAATTGATGATATTTGTTTACATTATGTCAACTGAGCAATCCACCAGATACCAGAGTAAATACTGTCAGATCATTAGGAGTGTGCAAGATGAAGAGCTGCATGCTGACCTTTAGCTAGACATCCAGACCAAACTAAGAGGTTACGTGAATTTTCCCACATCATGAGCTGTCAGCACTGCTGAACGTATGAGCATATACTGTATGTTGCATAGTGTATATACGTATATGTGTAGTTTGTGTGCTTGTGTATGTGCAGTATGGGCAAAGGTTGACGTTGCTCTGTATGAGAGCAAGGTCAAGGTGAACATATGAGTGTGATGTGATCTATCTACTGACAAATGTGCAAACAAGGATTATGTCAGCGTTTTCACCAAAGACAGGAAACATTATACTGATACTGTACTCAGATACTCCGAGAGAACTCAGTGGTGTCCCCAAGTTTGGACTGCAAGGAACCTGGCTGTGACACTGGATGACCAGCTGTCAACTACAATTTGCTCCTGGCAATTGTCTACTGGAGAGATTGGTATAATATTTGGTTTAGACATTCATGTTTACCTCAGGATGAATTGTAATAACATTGGTGATCCTCTGACTTTTCATCTAACGCCATCATCAGATCAACAATTTAATGTGTCAAAGACTTTGGTTTATGGCCAAATAACTTCAGAACTGATGCAATTCCCATCAGCCTCAGCTGTACTTTTGTGTTTACTGCTATCTATAGAATGTTAGCATGCTAACATGCTAAACTAATATGGTGTAGAATAGATGGTAAATATTATACCTGCTGAACATCAACATGTTCATTTTGGTATTGCGAGCATGTTAGCATGCTGTTAACATTTGGCTCAAAGCAGCACTCATAGAGACTGGCTGTAGACCCATAGTCTTCTTTAACTGAAGGCAAATACAAATGTTATTTCTGATTAAGTCAATGTTTTACCTACAACGGCATTTTCTGGACAATATCACATCATCACTTCATCATAGTTTCGGGGGGCAGTCATCTGCCTCAACCGGTTGGGTTGAAAGGGGGAAAGAGAGAGCAGGAGACGGAGAACATACAGTAGTTCGATGTAGAGATATAAAGAAAAAGTTGATTTAATGGTATTGATATTAATATTAATAAAAAGGATACTTATAGCAATACAACAAAAGTAATAATAATAATGAGAGCAATAACAATAATTGTGGCAACCACAGATCCAGACTCTACAGCTGCAGAAATCTTTAGAAGGAGAGAGAGAGAGGAGAAAAAGCACACAACTACGGGAAAGGGATGCAGTCAAGTTAGTAACAAGCCTTAATGGGATAAGAATGTGTACAGAGGGAGAGGGAGAGGTGGAGAGAGGAGAGGGAAACTCAGTGCATCATGGGAAGTCTCCCAGCAGTCTAGGCCTATAGCAGCATAACTAAGGGGGGGCTCAGGGGTCACCTGAGTCAGCCCTACTATAAGCTTTATCAAAGAGGAAAGTCTTAAGCCTGCTCTTG
>JAVQJD010012028.1:0-23702 GCA_036023655.1 Nannoperca australis
CTTGACTCTATTTTCTATTCATTTCACAACGTATGGTGGTGAATAAGTGTGACTTTTCATGGAAAACACAAAATTGTTTGGGTGACCCCAAACTTTTGAACGGTAGTGTATATATTATATGTAATTGTGCTGTATGCTCATGTAAATAAGTTATAGCACACACTGATGCGGTGGGTGGGGCTTCACAGTTTGAGTGGTATTGACTCTGACTGTGAGTGAATTTGTCTTTCTGCAGTATACAGTATGTGCATATTTCACTAAAATGATACTACTGCCATCCATTAAAGAATAACTGCTATTTCACTTCTTGCAAATCTGTCAGCAATTCTCTGTTGAGCTCATTTGAGCCTTTTAGTTCGTGCAAATTCCTTAACTATCTTCCCTGTGCCCTCTGGTACTGCACTGATCTCACTCATCTTTTCATACTCTCACAGCAGTCCGCTCCGCCCACACACAGATTTGGATGCTTGTTAAGTTCATTTGCAGAGCCGGGAGGCCAGACTATGCCTAGACATTTATTTTATGAATAAAGACGACTTTAATCTTTCCTCGTAAAAGCCTCAGCTTGAACTGAGAAATGAAGCATCCTGGTAGCCAAGGTCAGTGGGAGGACAGAGCGGCCATGATGGAGTTGGTGACAATAATAATAATGGTCTTTTGGACAAATCTAAAATAACAGAAAATTGTAATAAAGTGTTTTTGTTTTTCACCTGCTGCTCAGTTTTCCTTTCAAGTGTTCAATCTGTGACTATAATCAATGGATTCATTAAAATGAGGGAACCGGGGTGAACATGGATGGTTTCCAATCAAAGTGAGATTATTTTTCTCTCACGTGTGATTTATTATAACAGGACTTTTAGGATAAAGTTCTTCTCCTAATAATTGATATTCGTATCAGCCTCCAGATACATAATCAGCTGACCTTTATTCTAAACTAGTCTGCAGATAAAATCCGGGTGACGTGTTGACGGTGCCAGCTCTGTGCTTAATCAAAACAACAGAAAAGCAATTAGAGATAGAAAAGACACTGATATTGAACACCACCTGACGTCTCTACAGAGCAACATAGTTTTATGTCATATGATAAAAAATGTTAGGAAACCATTCAGTACAGTTAAACATGTTCTCCTCTCTGAATTATTTCCCATTGCTCTTCCAGCATGCAAGAGATTCAGAGGAGTGTCTGGCCTTGAAGACAGACCTCCTGTGTATAACAATGATCTGTGCTCCAGCTGCCTCAGCTATAATACAGATGTGGCCCATGGGAGTGTCCTGCAGACCTGTTCAGCTCATATTTCAGGGGTCTTCTTGCAGAGGTTTGTACATTATGCATATAAAAAGTCACAGAACGAGTCTTACATACTCTTGTTGAAGATGTGTTCTAACCACACTGAGTTTCTGGCTCAGGGGATGACATGTTGGTCAGTCCACCACTTAAATATCTCAACAACAACTGACTGGATTGCTAAGAAATGTGGTACATATATTCATGGTCAACAGAGGATGAATCTCCGTGACTTGTCATTTAGCATGTCAAAGTTTCAGTTATCCAGTGAAACATCTCAACATCTAATACTTTTGGTTTATGACCAAATACCTGCAAAACTAATGACATCCCCATCGACTCTGTTCAGTGCTAATAAGAAAAAGTTAGCATGGTTTCAGAAGACCACAGGGACTGTTGACAGGATGAGAACAGCAGTCTCCATAATCAAAGTCATGGAGTCAGGTTGTATCACTACGTTTTCATCACATGCCCACAAGAGGTCGCTTGTTCTGTGTCTTTGACCACTTGACCAGTGGTGTTGTTTTCTGGTGAGGACAGTCTACACCCAAGGACCCAAACATCTCCATCCAATGAAACACTTGATGGTCATCGCTGCAGCATCGTTGCCGCTTCACAGGGCGTTGTGTTTTGAACCGAACAATCACGGTTCAGTGATCCGACGGTAAACTGCTGCAGTTGTAAAGACTTCCACCTTGTCAGAGATTGTGGTTTTCCTTCATCCTTTACCTGCCACGTACTTATTATCACACACCGTGCACTGGCATGGCAGCACACTTCAGTGCATCCGTGATGCACATTCTTATGAGCGCGGGCGCGTACACAGAATATTTTATGGGTGTGTATCTAATAAGGAGAATGTGGAGAGCGAGCGATGCAGACAAAATATGTCACACTTCACTGGCTGTAGTAATTAACAGGAGTTTGACCTCTGCTCCTGCCAACTCCACTAATCTGTAAAGCCTCCACACAGGTTCATAGACGTACCCTTCTTTAAAAAAAACTCCCTGTAGTTACACTGGAAATGATTTGATGTGACGTTACGTCATCTGTGTTTTTCACGGTAATTAAAAAAACACAAAGATTCAGTAATGCAACATATTTTGCCAAAAGCCTTTTTTGAACGTGTTCAAGGGTTTTGGTGTTTTGGCACAAAAACTGATTCCATTTGATCATTTTGGGGGAAAATATGAATGTAAATTCAGCTGGTGGTAATGACAGCCAGCTGAATTAAGGTTGCAAAGTCTTGGCTGTGTGCTTCCAGGGTTTGGACACAGTGAGTGTGCAAGAAGTGGAGCTGATACCCAGAGATTTGGCATGGCTGTGGATGTGAAGCGATGACAGCAGACTTGCAGATTGATTGCAGTGTGTGTGTTGGCTATGCCTCCTGAAGCTGCAGTACATCCAGTATTTGGAGTGGATACACATTTCACATTCAACAAATTATTTCTTTCCTGTGCCTTAAAAAATGAAAAATATGTAGTGACAGGATCCACCATGCAATTTAACTTTACTGCACCACTCACAGCACATCAGTCATCTAATATGGCTCAGAAAAACAACAAGCTTGAACTCGCACGACTCACAGGCAGACAGGTTAAAATAAAAGTATACTTGAATCAATAAAGAGGCAGATTTCAAAACCGGGCAGGAAGTCAGGACAGGCAAACTTATCCAGAAGGGGGTTTAGCAGAGAATCATCAATCTGTGGGCCAGGCTACAGGTGCAAACTGGGTAATCTGGCAAAGACAGAGTGGAAATGGGCCGGTATATATATGTATACTGCAAGACTGATGAGGGGGATGTGGGACAGGTGAGCAGGTGGGCGGGGATGGTCAGGTGATGGGAATGACGGGAACAAGGGGTTACTGCAGGGCAGGAGGGAGTGGCTGGATCTTCCAGAGACAATGTGAGGTGACTCTCAGCATCAAACACCCCCAGTTCAGTTATAGTACTACACTAGAATACATGTTTGGTTCTTCGAACCTGTGGACATAAAAATGCAAGTAGAGAAGTGAACTATGACTCACAAAGTGCAAGAAACACCCAATCACCGAGCTTCACATTCTGAGCAGAAACTAAAGGTTATGGTTTGGAGAAGTCTGATGATTCAACCTGCACTTTAAATGAATTCCGCTTCAGATTCTGGCTCAGTTTTGAATAAATTCAGCAAATACTACGTTGTGTTTTATGCTTTGGCGATAAATTTTCTTTAGTTCGAGCCTCTGACGTGGGTCAGAGCCATCCCAGTTTGCAACTCCATGGTGGACTGGGTCATTTCTTAGTCACATGACTTTTAATGACACAATCTAAACCCTCTAAAACACTGTAACTATAACTATATGTTATATATAACAATAATGCACCCTGTTGGGTATGATGGTTGTGTTTCTTATATTACTTACTTACTCACTACATTTTGTTTTGCTAACATAAGTCGAGCGTTTTGCTGGATTTTCATGCTGCTGGCATGAACTAAAGGTGAGAATTTAGATCGACTTGGCTGCTAATCTGTCACATTGGATTTTCCAAGAAGGATTTCTTGCATTGTTGCCAACAAGTGTAAAAAAAGAGGAAATGAAGGCAGCACAAGACATGCATTTAATATAGATTAAGATATTTAGACTTACACATGTATGTGTGTTGACTCAGGACATTGTCAGCTGCCAGTGTGTCAGACAGCCTCAGTTTATCACATCGCCCTGTCACAATCTTTAACAAGAGGCTCCTAATGTGCAGCCATAATTGACATGTATTAAACATAACCGGCTGCGCTGATGTTGTCATTACTAAAGTAAATGTTCTCATGTCAAAAGACTTGTCTTCACAGAACACATGGGTGCCTCTAAACTAATATGAATCTAAAAGCATTAAGTTGTTACAGAGGTTTTATTTCTCATTAACATGCAAATGTGTGCAGTCATGAGCTCCACAATCTAATCAGTTCCTCTGTAGGTGGAGGCTGAGGTGGGGAAGTTTCTATCATGTTTCACAAAGTAACCCCTAATGTCAAAAACAGATTACATTGTTAAGTGCGCAGATCTGAGCATTCAACACTTTCAAATCTTGTGACGGCTGAGGTCAGAGTCCTACTGTTTCTTTCTTCAGACATTGAAGCAGCTCTGTGGTCAAAAAGCAAAACAAAACATCTTTTACAGAACCTGTCACGCCCCCATGAGACTTTCCCGCTCTAATGAGGGCACATAATGGGATGCTGAATCAAAGCACGCAGTCTAATTGTTCATCCAAGCACTGCATAAGCAGACAAATTAACACATGGGTAATTTGTCCCTTAGACTACAGTAATACAGTGCGTAGGGTGGGTCTCCTCCCCGCTTTCTTATACACAGTCATATTTTGGAAGATGAAACATATTCATAGTGTATGAATGCCAGTGGACCATTACATTTGTAGAAGGCGGCACAGCACACGACCAGCACCCAATAAAATAAAAGCGTCCTGTTTTATCTAGTAATAATGTATATGAGTAAGAAAATACACTTTACTATGTGCCAATATTATTTTTATAAGCTTATTTCTCAGCGTTCAGTGTAGATGTATCAGCACGTTCTTGGCACTATGTCTTGAAAGCACGTTCTGTGTGTGCGGTGGACTGGCGTGCGCCTTGTCACCTCATTGGTTTCTGGTATTGACGAGCGGCTGAGGTATGGGTGGTGTCTCGTTTTAATTAGCATCTCTGCTAATTGTGGAGCATGTTTCCTTTTGGAGACCCGAAAGAAGCGGCTCGGCTTCTTACTGGTTTTAACAGACGAGATCACGTCACCCCAATCCCGGCTTCTCTCCACTGGCTCCCCGTTTGATTTAGAATTGATTTTAAGATTTTACTGATCACTTTTAACCCTTGTGCTACCTTGTGGAGAAGACACTGGGTCAAAACAATGGGCCACTGGGTCAAAATGACTCGGGTTAAAGCACGTCTGGGTCAGCCCCCAAGCTATATAGCAGAAATGTTGACCCCCATATGAGCTACTCCCCTTGTGGGGCCTCTCTGGGTCGAGGTTTGAATCTAAAGCAATGCACATGGAATCAGCGATCAAAAAAATACATGAATGTTCTTGGTTAATTATTTTCCTTTTCTATTGGTGTCCTCGCAGTGATGTGAATGTTTAGCTCAGTTTTGCAAGATGCATTACTCTGCACTCGATGTATGCAATTTTACTCTGAGCTATTTGCTGCTAATGGCATCCTAATTGCACTTCCATTCCACATGAGCGAGGCAAGCAACACCAAACATTAATTGCGGTGATGTTTACAGGTAGTGCTGATTATTTCATGAAAGTGTTCTAGTTGCTCTAGTGTGTGTGTGTGCGTGTGTGTGTGTTTCTGCAGAAGAGAAATGAGTTAGTGTGTGTTTGTAGAGGTACAATTTAGCCGGCATCATGAACTTGGCTCTCAGCTGGGAGGTGACTGCCCGGTCAGCCTCACTCACTGGGGATTGCTTGTGCAGTTTTGCCTGGAGGGAGGTAATGGAGCTGGCGTGGTGCTTCTCTTAACCGGGCACTGTGGTGGCCTTTTTGACAGCAGTCATCACTCAGAAATCCTCCTGTCCCTGTCAGCTGTTTCCCCTTCATCAGCCCCTTTAACGTTATTACAGGCGAGAGAGCCGACCATTACTATAAAAAGCACTCTGACATGTGCGACAAGCTGCTTTGCTGCGCTGCCACATCAAGCACAAATGTGCGAATGTGTAAATGAAGCCCCTGTTTCCCTGCTGCCTCTCAACTGTGATGGAGGCCAGAGGCTGTTACCTTGCGTTACCAGTCTTTCTATAGACCTCTCAGCACTCTTGGAGATCAGATTTGCACAATGTCACAAATCATTTGTGACTCAGGACTTTGTGCCTCGAATGAACTCAGGTTCATGTGCCTTGAGATTAGCCCACACAAGCACTCTACTACTACTGCACGACTATGTTTGTGCATTAATAGGTAGTATTGCAGACAAACAGTCTAACTGGACACATCTGTTGGCCAACACTTGGTATATCTATAGCATTTCACTTGAGACTTTGTGAAACAGTTAGACAAAATATAACTCACTGCTGTTTTCTCACTTTTAATCAGTGTCATGCACAGAAAATGTGCTGTCACTCCAAAGTCTCGATCCATCGTTAAAAACAAATGTGTCGACTTCAAAACGTTGCTTCAAGCAACGACTGATGTCAGGCAGCGAGTTCCCTCAGCACATAAATCAGCACACACAGCGGGAACAACATATTTTGTACAATAAATGATGATGCTCTAAACATTTTAACAGCCTTTCAGCCCTTGTCATCCTTCGTTCCCCGGGAAATCACCTGATTTATCTCTTGTTTTTAACGACTGACTTTGTTCTGGATCTTCTTACAGTATTACAGGATTTCAGCGTCTCATCCATTCAACATATTTACGGGCACAGTGCTGCAGTCTGAATTACGAGGTTCTCGCACGTCTTTCTCGAGGGAAAACAGAGAAACGGTCTCATTGAAAGACATGTTAAGTCAGTTTGTTTCAGAGTAACTCTGCGCCTTCTAACGAAAGACCGGGGTACAAATGATTATTACGTTCATTTGTTCCTTTCTTTGCTGTGAATTATGTAATTAATTATTCCTTGGAGAAAATTGGGTAATTATTGCTTTCAGTAAAGTAGCCACTTGTAATTGAATTAGACCTTTTTCTGAGAGTCACAGAAATTAGGTTGCACAGCAAGAGCGGAATATGACTCCACTGTAGCAGGAATGACTCCACTTTATTATACTCCTGTAGAGTTCACAGCACTGTTGCATCTTACTGGGCCGCACCCCACAGCTATCCAGATGGCTCATGCAATTGCAGTGCAAAACAGTGTTGCAAGCAGCTCCCCCTCAGACTGCCTAATAGAAGCCTACTGTTACCCTGAATACAGAGATGAACAGGAAACCTTCCACTAAATTAAATATTAATATTGTGAAGGACTTCATGGCAGGACAAACTATGTTGTGTTCCTTGATCCCTCAAAGAAAAAACCCTTTAAACTGTGCCTTTCCTATGTCAGCGGCTACTTGAGTTATTAGCTGAAGTTATCACAGTACAACAGGACATAGGACATCACAACAAGTAAATAAAGACACTCTAAAGGTTCTTTCAAACACACAAACACTTCACAATGAACTGAAAACAACACAGCAACTCAGTCTGATTATCAGGCCAAGATGAACCAGTGGCAGGGTCAAAATGTGAAGGTGGCTCCGGAGGAAAAGATCCAGAAGATCCAAAAGGGGTTTTCTCTTGGGAGCATGAATATGTACAGCAAATGTTATAGAAACATCCCTATTAGATTATGCTTTGTTGTTGTTGTTGTCCAAAAGGTTCATCCTCTGTGGATCCTGATTAATTATGTCAGATTTGAAGTAAATCTGCAGCGATATTTTTGACTGGATCAACCAGCCAACCATGTGACATCGACATCGTACGTTTCAAGGTCTGTGCTGTTGTTTTCAAATCAAAATCTCGTTGCACTGCCATCTGTGGTTGGCGTTAGGTGATGATTGGCTTTCATAGAGACGCCTGGTTGGGGTGACGGATAAGGATTGGTTCAGGTTAAGGTCACAAATTGATGTGAAGCAAAGTCTGACCCAACATCAGGACACTAAACAAGCCTTTCATTTGACAAAGCTCCAAATGTTTCAATGCAATCGACCAATGTTTTCTGGACAAAACGTGGTGGTTCGGATGCACGTAGATCTGTAAACTTAGAAGCTGCACTGGGCAGCAAACTGTGACTGCACACAGGGATTGTAAAACTTTGTAAAACAGCACCCATTTATCAAGTCTTCGTCTTCGTTCTTCGTCTTGGAGTGTGTTTGGGGTGGAGGTGGTGAGGAGGTTCAGTCATTGTTGATGAGCTCAGCTTTCTCCAGAGGAGCATTGATTCATGCTGTTTAGGAGACTCAGGACTACTCTAATCACAAACCGAGACTTAATTCCAAACTCGTGGAATTTAATGCTTTGGAAGAAAGCCAACTATTGATACTGAGTCTATTTAAAAAGGTACTAATGTTGACGGAGATCCTAGTTTCAGTTAAATCCTGTAACTCATCACTTTTTAACGTCTGGGGCGTAGAAGGCGTCAAAGAATAAGCTTTCTTTACTCCACACTATGTGTTACTACATCATTTCCCTACAATTCCCTCTGCTGACATAAAGCTGTTACATGAAAAGAAAGATTCTCCGTTCGTTTTTATACCTGAATAATTCATTTGAAAGATTACCTGAGAGACCAAAGCTTTGATACCTCTCCAAAATCAGTTCTTTCATCACAGCTGTCAAACCTTCCTGGAGCGAGACAGTAAAGCCTTGTCCTTTCCAGGACCGGAGCTTCGTCTGGGCCTCTGCTAACCTCTGTTGGTGCCACTAGTGCATCCACCGCTGTTACACAGCTGAGCTTTCTTCACTCACGAAATTCAAACTTTAACGCCAGTGAAGACATTTCCAAACATACTAATAATACTGTGCCAGGTTTAAAGATATAAAAGAAATGTTGTTTCTTTCCATTCAATGTAGTGATGAAGACTTAAAAGTATTAACAGTTTAAATGAATCCAGTTGTGGAGAGAGGTCAGACCAGAACTTAAATGGACATTGCACTCACTCCTACCTCCTCATATTTCAATTTCACTCCTGCTGTAGATATTTTTTTATATATATATATATATATTTTACACTTTAGCTGCAACAATGTCAATTTCTCCAATGCGAGACTAATAAAGGATTTCTGATTCTGATTCTGATTGTATATTTTAAGTATATCTGAATACTGTGCTGAGGAAATACAACGAAATTTAAATGACTGATATTGAGAGCCCAGCTGAGAGCCGTACCTCTACGAACACACACTAGCTTGGTATTTCTCTTCTGCAGAAACACACACACACACACACACACACACACACACACACACACACACACTCATATACATATTGACTTTTTGATGGGAATGACAGTAAAGTCTGTCTAAGTCTCTCTAAGGTCGTCTGGGTGCTTTTAACGCTGTTTCCCGTTTCCAACCAAAAGTCAACACTCTTGTTTTTGTGTTTAAATGACCTCAATCATTCCCAGACCTTAACCACATGTTAATAAACAAACTACGTGTTCAGTTGTTTCATTTGGAGGATTTGTTATACGGCGAGGTATCAGAAGTAAGCCAGTCCTGGGATCTGGCCTGGTGAGCATTACTGTAGTTTTAAAGTGCATCAAGAACGTCTGAGTGAACGTCAGCACCAGATTAAATGAGAAACCTTCACGCTGAACCACAAACGTCAGCCTGCTGGTGGCGCTAGATCGAGACAGTCACAGGAAGCCAGTTGTCCAGGAGTTGTTGAGATATTTACATCTGGACCAAAGTGGTGGAGTGACCATGCCTTGCAAACAAAACCTTAAATTATACTTTAAAAAAAGCCAACTACTGGATGATCCCACATTACGTTTCAGACAAATCTCTTTGGACGTTCTTAAGAAGTAAAGCGTGGAGGAGGTGGTTATTACAGTAGCTACAATTAAGAAATCCATAAATCTAATGTTGTTTTCACTGCTCATATAAATATCAAAGTGTGAATGAAACAAAAGCTGGGTGTTATTTGGTATCAGCAACACAATGTGAGGCCCTTTGAAGCCCACACACGTCTTTTTTTATGTCGTGGTTGTTGAAATATTTTCATCCTGACAACATTTCATCAATCCAGGAAATTAGAGTCCCTTGTCGTTTGGCATTTTGAAAGGACAAAGGATGAGATGGTGCCATAAGTAGTTTGAGTTCCCTTCTCAGCCCTGTGGTGCTTCAGTTACATGTAGTAGCCCCTTCGTTTTAAAGGAAAGGTGGTTAATTACAAGCAGGGGTGAAGTGGGTCTCATTTTCAGCCCGAGAGGTACACAATGTCAAGAGGGAAAGGGTTGCTAAGGAGACTATTAAACACCTAATTTGACTCCAAACCAACTAAAACACACCATCAATGGA
This sequence comes from Nannoperca australis, assembly GCA_036023655.1. NCBI lineage: Eukaryota > Metazoa > Chordata > Actinopteri > Centrarchiformes > Percichthyidae > Nannoperca > Nannoperca australis. The sequence continues at coordinate 10,276 of JAVQJD010012028.1, forward strand.
AAAATCTATTACAAATATTTGAGTCTCGGGAAAAAATGAGTTGAAATCCTACATGAACAAAAAGCTTTTGTCTGCTTCCTCCTGCCTCGTCTCATAATCTCTGGGCTGCCTCGGCTCCATTCAACTATTTTTGTCACAGCCCTTTTAACTTAATTTTAGCCAATCAATTTATTTGATCCAGTGTAAAGGCTAAGACGGACAGCTAGTGATAAAAATGCCTTGAACCTAGTTAAAATGTGACAATTTAATTATGCCCGTATTATATATTTTTTCCTTTTGACTACTTGAGGTTTGCACTTGAGTTGCCCACTTGCAAAGAACATGTCCTTTATTTTTAGTGCACTTGGCAGCGTCATGCTACATTGTTCCTTACACTTTTCTTTCCCCTGCTTCTCCGTCTCATGTGTGTTGTTGAGAGTGAGCAGGGTACGAGCTACCAAGATTTATGAGCAACAGGTTGGGTCAGTATGGGACTGTACCACGTTGGGGAGGAGACTGTGCTGTTGATGTCAGTGGCTGCTGGTTTTACACGCGCACTGTGAATACACATCATGTATTAATGCAGGCACACTTGCACTCTGTTACACCATAAATTGAGACCGATTGAGATGCAGAAAACATTCACAAAACTCACAACTCCATTTAGCAATTTTGTAAATGTCCATTTCTTGTGTGTATATTTGTATGATGGCTATTTTCACTTCACTGAACAAGAACACCATGAGATTTCCCTTCAGCACTGTTCTCTCATACGGTGAAAGCAGGCAGGGAGGTTTGGGTTTCTTCTTCTCTCCCCGGCGAGGCTGTTTGTGCACCATGAAACCATGAAGATATCTTGTTTCTTCTTCTTGAGCTAATCATTTCCTTCTCTCTCTGTTCTTCTTCTCTGCCTTCACAGCGACACTGGGGACCTTGGACTTCAGTTTGCAGTATGACCAGGAGAACAATGCACTGCACTGCACCATTAACAAAGCCAAGGTGAGCCGCCATGGTGATGATAATGGTGATGATGATTTGCAGCCTCCAAAATCTAAATGGTTTATTTAAATATTTATTTGCTTGGATTTCACTCGACATGAATTTGAAAGAGAAATTCTGAATGAAATCCTTCAGTGAACTGAGTCAACTTGCAATTCGGGTTGAACCTTATCTTGAATATACGGACATGAAACAAGTTAATTGTAACACTTGTTTTTTAGCTGAACTGACTCCAGATCATGTGACCAAATTGACAGAAATTGTTTTTCATTAGTGACTGTATAGACATCTTGTAACAAGGCGTTAAAAGGGCAGATCAATAAGGAAATTGACAGTTTTTCAATATGTTTTCAAATTCAAATGACTGTTTTAAAGATGAATATTTTTGCAGCAGCCTACTGTCGTGTCAGCCTACACTTACTGGCAAAAAGGCTGTGGAATAGCGACTTAACACATCCCACAGTTCTCTGTGCGAGAGATATTTTCATCTCAGAAAGCATTCATTATTTCTAAAGCATATTGCTAACAAGCAAACCAAGAATGTGCATCCAACCAATTGTGTTTCTTAGCTAAAAGCAGCGTTAACATTATAGTTTTATATTAACACAGATGTGCCATGTTTGGAGTCGGTGGAGACAAAACACAGCTGTTTTCAAGGTTTATTTCAATCTGAGTTCACCAGATGAGTCAACAAATATTCTTTGACACGCGCATAATAAAGATTAGCGAGAGTAGAGAAGCCATGGGTTGTATAGGATTCCCCCAATGGAGTCCTGTGGATGTGATGAGGAGTGGACTTTAGCTCGACCCGGACATCTGGTTGGATAAATCAGCTCATTGAGAGATGCAGGGAGAGAGAGAGAGAGGGATGTGAATGAATGAGGCATAAAGAAAGAGAAGAAGTCTTCCTGATTGAACACTTTATCACATTGTAGTAGTCAGAAGACCTTCTGCTCCTGTTTGAGGTGTTAGTTTGCCACTGTTTTTCTGATAAATTCAGATTTTGAACTAGTTTCCATTAGTACAACATACAGTACTCTTGCTATTCTCCCCAGCACTGCCTTCTTGGCTGGTCTGAGTTTCTTTTGAAACTCACTCTCTAATTAATTCCAATCGGATCTTCCTTGTCTGTGTTTCTTTGAGCTGCTGTCAATGAAACTCAACCCTTCTTGCAGATGTTTTAAATTTCAAAGCTTACCAGAACAGTGCCGACTTAAAGCGGAGGAAAAGCTCAGGTGCAGCTAATAACATAAATGATGGCTGTGTTATAGTAAGGAGTGACAGTAAGCCATGTTGCAGAACAGCAAGGGCCTGCATGGAGACATTTTAAAATGTAATAATAATATATGAAATTAAGAAATTATTAAAACTCAACATGTGATTATTAAATATTATTTCATCATAGACTTCTTTTCATAATAACAGTTATAGGCTACCGCTATGTTATTGGCTGAAACAAAAAGGGGTGGTGACAACATAATTTAACATTTATTTATATATTTAATACAGTTTTATACATATATATGATTATACATTTTAGTATTTATCTCATAGTCTTTATTTATAATTTTATATTAAACACTTTGTTAAATTAATAATGTTCATATTCAATATGTGTTTGTGATAAAGTTCTAGTTATTGGCAATTACCCTACAAAAAGTCAATACAATTAAATGTCTTCGCTTCTTTATTCAAGCGCTATCTGTTTATGTATATTTATGTTTGCAAGAGCAGCAAAGCTGTAGAGCTAAACTAGCCTGTATACCATGTGCCACTGATATGGAGTAGATTAATGTTACAGCACAATCAATACTGTTTACAAGCTGTCCTATGAACAAAGTAGCACTGATGAATTGTTAAATAATACAGAATCAACCAACCAAATATCCAGCATATTGGAGGTGGACTGCAATAACTGGACCACATCTAATTTGTAATAAAAAGTCAATATTGATCCAATACACAATAAATATGAGTCCAGAGGTGTCTTCCTCTCTGACTCCCTCCGCTGTGTTTGCTGTGATGAAGTGGTGGTTCTGACATGCATGGCTGCCGTCAGCAGCTATAACTCTTCCTATCTGTCTGCATGAATAGCTGGTGTGGAGGAAAGTGGGCATCTGAGGAACCAGTCTTGGCAGGAGTGTTGGACAGCAGAGTGGGCATCAGGCCACCTTGATTTATGGTGGTTATTTTCTATACAGCTCTGCTCCTGGACTTCGGCTGCTACCCAGCCAACCAGAGAAAATGCTTTTTCCCTCTCAATGTATACTCATTTATATAATTTAATTAGTTTTCTCAATCCTTTATTAGTCTTTCTAACCATAGATTTTTTTTTTTTGGGTTGTGCTGCCAAAGCTGCAGTTGCTTCAAAAGTAACTGATGTGCGCACCTCAGTGAGGCATTCCTGATTAGATCTGAAAGATCTCTACTCATGGAACAAAGGCAGAAGGTTAAACACTTCTACACTTTTCTGGGGAGTGATATTAGCGACAGCTAAGCAGGTCATAGTGACAGTGTGCAGTGGACACTGGCTCTTATATTAATGCAGCAGTGATAGCTCACATGTACAATGCTTATATTATCATAGTCCTGTCGGCATTTGGTCAGTAAAATAAATGGTGCAAAGGCCACTGGTGATTGTTCTAATTTGCATTAAAAAGGTTTTGTAAATGATAATATGTCAAGTGTGGGAATGCAGTGGGGCTTATCTCTATATTCACCTCCACCTGCTCAACTACTCTCAATCATATTGATCGTCTCAAAATGAAAAAACCCAAGCTTGAAACGCACTAGAGCTCTACAGAAAATCTGTTAAAGAAAAGGTTTATCAGAAAACGTATTAACAGGGGCAATTTCTTATTCTCCTTAACTACAATCACTTGTGGAGTCCCTCAGGGATCCACCTTAGGTCCTTCTTTTCTTATTACTATTACTATCAGCTATCAGGAAACATCCAACCCTAGCAGCTAGCTTTAGCCAAAACAGGACAAATACGCCTATATTTGGTAACTCCAAAGTTGTCTTACTTACATGTTGTGTCTTCTGACTAGCTGGTGAGCCCCCGCATTAAGGAATCACCTGATTTGGGGAGTTGGATGGGGTATGAAACCTACAACTTTACTGTGAGGACAGGAAATGTGGGGAGCTGTGTGCAGTCAGAAAAGGCTAAGATGGCTGTTGATGGTCAATAAATACCTTTAAACTGTAGCTTGGCTGTGTTGCAAACCACAATGGGGGATATTTATTGAGTCTGTTGCAAATAAACATCTGGAGCGCAACGATTTCGTGTCTTTCTACTAAGATTACTGATGTATATGAGCTCCACCGCAGTCAACCCAATGGCCTGGACTGTTTTAATGCCACTGAACCTGAAATATTGGATTGAAGAGAAAACTGCAAGTGTGCATTCATCCAGCAAGACAAAGGCTATACGTTATGTGAGAAAAGATGAAAAAGGCTGATGATGTTAGCTCAACAAAATGATCTGCGATCAAATGAGATACTTGCCCGAATACAATCTCTTCATATAATTAGTAAACAGCCATTAACTGAGTACTATTTTCTTAATACATATATATTTGATTAGTAGCTACAGCATTTCTGGCAACACCCCGAGCTTAATTGAAACACTATTTGTTGTCTTTGGCTCAAATAAGTACCAGTTACCAGTGACTTTGCTTGGTGGGATGGATGTCAATGTGGAAATAACACAAAGCCCACTTTGACAAGGTAACAGCAGCAGCCATTTTACCATGTAGAAGTAGCTTTCATTAAAAAAACTAAAAGGTAATTATCAAAATAGTTCTGGCTCTTAAGCTGTTGACATGGCAAGGTGAAGGATTTAATTAAATGTTAACAAGAGAGAGTCTATGGGCTATTTGTCCTGCTACTTTCATCCTTTTTGCATGCTTCAGAGCCCTTCATTTCCACTTACAAATGACTCCCATAGTAGATTACCAAGTGCAGTTGTTAAGCCAGACCTCTTATTTTATGTGTATACTTTATCCAAATGTTTACAGGGTTTCTCTGCATCTATAAGATGTTTATTTGAATAACAGGGATTGTACAAGCACAAACATTGTTGTGTTTCACTTCAGTTAATTAGTGGACGAGGTACATAAGAGAAACAGTGCTTTACTCTTTTAGTATGCAGTAATGAGAGTTACTAAAAGGTAAACTTAATTACTCTGTCCTTCTTTTTCAATCCTACGACGCACCAAAGAAGAAAAACACAGTGACTGATAAATAATTCATCATTTTATTTGGAATAATAGAGCAGAAAGAAAAAGTGAAAATGCAGAGGTGATGATAGGCGGCTTAATTGAAGGGCAGTAATGCAGGTAGCATTTTGCCGGGGTGAATGAACGGTCAATGAAGGGTCCTGGACACACTGATATGTATAAGATGTGGGAAGGTTTCTTGCTGCTGGATCAAGCTGCAGAATTGGACACATGTCATAGAAAAAAGTCCTACTAAATAACAGGTAATCATGAAAAAGCCAAAAGCTAAGAGGTAGAAATAAGTTTTAACTCACAGTTTTACCTTGCCAGCGTCCCTCCATCTTTACAGCTGCTCACTGCACTGAGTGACTCAGGCCACATCCATTGTAATGGCTCACATGAAGGAAATAAGTAAATTTAGCCCCTTGAAATAGGCTTTAATTGATTTAAACAGAGTACACGCATGTAGACATTCAGAGAGACACAAATAGCTCACAGCTAACAGCACTTCCTCTACGTGGTCGCCGTCTCTCTTGGCTGGAGTACTCAGGATGTGTGGGAACATCATGACTCAAACACAGATAAAGGAGTCTGCTCTAAATCTCAGCCTTTGGCGTGTTTCACTTTCACATAGCAGTTGCCCCTGGTGAGATTTTACTGAATTGTACAGAATGACTCACAGCCCTGGCTCCAAGACCTCAGACATCAATGGAGTGTGTCCTGATGTTAAAGGAGGTTGGAGCTGGTAAAACTCAATAATGTCACTAGTTTTAAAGCTACAAGGTAAATGGCATTTTCTTAGCGACTTACTTATGGATTTGACATTCTGAATTCCCAGTTAAAACGGGAGGTTGGGGTGAGACATACCGGACCAGAGCACACACATATTGTGGTTTCGCAGCTGTGCACAGATAAGGTATTCCAGCCAGATCGAGTTGAATACAGTGATTGCTGGCCGGATCTCTCACTTTACAGCCTCCTCATCCTACAAAAAGAGGAGAAAATGTGAGGGCAGAGCTTAAGAACATCATTATCATGAATATGCCAATACAGATCCTCTCCAGGCTGTGTTTCCTACTCGGTCTCACTGTATCAGCCAGCCACAAGAGTGCTGGTGTTGTTGTTCAGAATATTTATATATGGGCGGAGGTAAGTTGGAAACTTATTTGGAATAAATCAGAATATTAACTGGTATTTTACAGTAATGTGCAGGAGTTTTTCACATGTTAGAATGACTTCATACCTTTTAAACATGCTGGAGGTTTGAACTAAATACAGTTCAGTGACTAGTGAGCAGCTGTCAATGGTCTAAGTGGGGGGTCAGACTAAAACAGCCCTCACTCAACACTTGGTGAGAACACTTATTGTACATGTGGACGTTTTTCATATGTTTAATATTTTCTATTATTGCATTGCACCTGCATGACTGTAACATGACTGTAACAGGTGAATCTTATAAATGAGCCAGGTAGTTGAGTCTGACAACATGGTTCAGGTGAGGCTGCCATGGTTTGGCCAGCTCTGAAGTCGGGCAACAAAAAATTGAGTTAACTAAGTCAATAGAAAGACGCAATTTGAATCGAACTTCGGCCAAATGGGCACAAAGAAGCACAAAGAAGTGTTTGCATGAGTTGAAAATGCTTCAGCTCCAGGGACAAAATGTGCACGTATTATGAATCTTAAACCTGCAAAGACAAAAGGAGAGAAACTGGAAGGAAATAACAAAAAAATGGAGGTGAAAATGTGCTTTCTGTCTGAACACACCTTGACAGTAGAATAGAAATGCGTGAACCCTTGAGAAAGTCTATCACACAACAAAGGTTTTTTTCCTGTATGATATATACAACAACAGGATGTCTCTGCATTTACATGTATATTCTTATTTGATCCAATACTTACTAATCTTACTTTGCACATCCAGCAAATTACAAAACAGCACGACATTTTTAAAACTGATAGGATTTATGCGTGAAACTCAATGTTAATTTGTTTCCATTTTACTAGAAAAGCAAAACACTGAAAGCATTTCACAAATGTATGCAGGACTGTACGGTATAGCTTATACTGAGGTACGCTTTACCTGCAGCAGTACAAACAAACATCAGCTATTCACCTTTTTAGCTCGCCTTATGCATAAATGCATTTCTATATTGTACCATTTCAAATTTAGCTCCTCTCACCTCTGCTCCCTCATGCAATAACACAACAGTCCCCTAAAATGAGGCAAAACTAGGTAGTCTTAGTCATTGTGCTTTGGTTCCACTGCAGGCATCCTTATAATTATATGTTGTGCTTCACCATATCACCGCACAGACGTACAAAGATGTCCACAGAACAGCTCACAGCAGGAGGAGATGCAGTCTTCGCTCCTCTCTGCCATTGTTCCGGTTATTCAGATTCATAAGAGCTGAAAAATGACTTATCTTACACCTCTAAAATCACAGCTGCCAGATGTTGCAGCTCACTCGCTTTGGATTTCAACAATTCCCTCCAGCTTCATTGAAAATAAGAAACAAGCTGGTAACCGCTTGACAAGTGCCCTGTGTCAGCCTTCACTCTCCCGGACCTCGGACACAGAAGCCCGGAAGGCTTGCAGCGCTCTGTTGGCATCCACATCACTGCTCCTAAGTGGTTTCACTCACATCTGACTTTTCCAATTTAACTTAGCTGGTAAAAGGTCACCGCTAATCTGAGGTCTATTTTACGTCTCCCCGTGTTCACATGTAGGTTCTTAATTATCCTCACTGCCCGCTGCTTGTCTATCACCTCAAATGATCTGTTTTGACTCTGAAGGAAGATGCACACAGCAATAAAACATGAACTGTTTAAAGATGGATCTCTTTCTTTGTTCATTTTTGGGCCTGTAGCAGCAGGACCTGAGGATGATACAAGCCTGTGTGACAGCTCGTCTGTTCATCTGTCCAACAGTTTGGTGCACAGCAAGATATCTCAACAGCTGCCGGTCACATTTCTGAAGAGATCCTGCACACATGTTGCAGGGCTTGTGTCTGACTCATCCACAGTGTGCAGCACTTCATAGGCAGCGATAGGTCTTGACCTGGCCGAACAAAAAGTACCTCGAGGCTCTAAAGACCAGATACTTGGTTGCACTTTTAGATCTTGAGCCCAACTAGGAAATAATAGTCAGGACTGTTTACCACCAACATATAGTTGACTCTTACAGGATGTAATGAAGTACTTGACTTAACGTTAGTTATCAGTGGCCAGGTTTCACTTTATATTAACCTGTTTATATTCTGCTAAATCTTTTAACCAAATGCATTTTGGAGGAAATGGAAATGCTGCCTTGATTATGTTAACTGGGTGTTTTTCCGTGTTAGTGAAGCTTTAGACACTAAAATCAGATGAAATAAAATGTCACTGACTATTTTGCAAATACACATTTTGCAGCGGCGGCTGGAGCTGCGCTGCTAGCACGGCGAGACGCGTTAATTAGAAGTATATGGGAGGAACTGCAGTATGTTTAACAGAGATGACAAACAACATTGTAACAATCCAGATGTTTTCATATCCAGTGATCAGCAGCAAACACGTGTGGGGTGCCAGTATATTGTTTTCACATCCTCGAGCTTTACGAGGCTTTTTGTTGACCTCATGTCTTGATATATTGTTGATTTACTTCCTGTCATCCCACACATATTAAAGTAAATCGCTGTGTGATGAGTCTTTATCAAAGGCAGCACCTCCTTCCATACAAGAACAAGTCTCCTGCCCTTATCAGTGAATCAGACGCTGTCTCACTATTCAATTGCAGATCCAAGATCTGTTTATTCAGCACCGCCTACACTACAACCTACCTTAACACTCCACTGCAGCCTTTCATTCTTTCTTTTTCTGCAGACTGCCCTTTCATTGCCCGGTACGCCCACGCACTCGTGTGTGGGAGCGCGCACACACACACACACACACACACTCTGGCTCTGTTTCTTCTAGATGTTTTTGCTCTTTTTTATTCATTATCCTTGTGGATATCTGTTTTCGTGCTGCTGCTTTTCCAAAAGGCTTTATAAAACAACTCGTCTTCATTTGTAATCCCTGCATTACAGTAAATGGGAGAACGTCTGAAAAATCGAAGAAAAAATTTGTGTTTTTTCTTCACGTTGTTGCATTTCAGCTCTAAATATTGATAAAGTGTCTAACAGACTTTTACCGCAAGGCTATTCAGAAAAGATGAAGTGAGTAGCTGCTATGTCATGGCCACAGCAAAAATCAATTGTGATTCATTTCTTAACAGTTCTGCTGCTCTCAAACATGGGACTTTTTGTTGTGTTTGTGCGTCATCAGCTTAAATGAATAGTTGAGGATTTTAGGAAAATGGATATCAGCTGGCTGTCAGGATGTGGTTAGCTTAGCGTAGCATAAAGACTGGAAGCAGGGGAAAGAGTTAGCCTGGCTCTGTCCGAACTTAACAAAATATGCCTACAAACACCTAAAATTCACTAAGTAACACATATCTTTTGTTGTAAAATGTAAAAAGTGACAGGAGTGACATGGTGTAACTATTTCTTGACAAACTACAGTTGATCCATTCACCCAGATTCTCTGGTTATAGCACAGGTTGCCAGATTTGGTCAGCAAGCACAGGTTTTGGTTATAGTTTTTGTACAGGCACGCCGGTACCAAACCTGGCAACCTCACTGTGACGACAAGTCTTGAAGATTCACCGCACTCAGCTGTTGTTTGCATTTCTGTTTGCGTAGAGATTAAACACTGAGCTTCACGGGTGTTTGTGGATGCATATTTTCTCTCTGGACATCCTCCCGCTTCCAGTCTTTATGCTAAGCTAAGCAAACAGGGTCCCGACTCCAAGAAGAAGGAAGAAAAACATGTGCTATTTATCCCTGCTGTCACTGTCAACATGTTGGATGTGTTTTTCTGCCTTTATCAGGACATTGTGTGAAAGACTGTGGGCAGAAACCTCTGCTGCAGTGATCCATGTCAGCATGCGAATTCAGAGCTGTTTTTGTAACTGATGCTGGTTTTACTTCATGTCTCAAACCACAATTAAATTAAAGCCAAATGCAAACAAATGAGCCAACAAGTGAGTGGTGAAAATGACTGTATAAATAGACCACTGAAATTCAGCATGGCTTTAATGAGATCCTCCTCTCAGACTCTGAGCTGTGTAAATCCAACTGTTGCAGAAAGCTCTCCGACTGCTTTGACATGTTTTTCTTTTAGTTTTTACATTTGCATGTTAATTGCTTCAGCTTTATTTTAACATGATCAATGTTATTTTTCTTTTTCTCCTCCACCCCGCTCTTTTGCATGCTCTCATCGTCTCTGTGTGTTGCTGCTTTGTGTTTGCTGGAAAATCAGCTTCCTGTCCCCAGATACAAGAAGGTAAGCCGCTGAGATAAGCTCTAATCCCACCCAGTCCCTGCTAATCAATACTGTCTTATCCGACCGACATCCAGACCCGGTGAACCCTGATCCAAACCATCACCAACCCCCTAGTTAACCTCCTCTGAGCTCCCCCTCACTGTAATCGTAATGTGACTCCATTACTTTTCAACTAAACCAAGTAATGTCTCTTGTGGGTGAATGTTTAATTCTTCCACCGTGTCGTGTTTTCTGTCCTGTTCTTCCCCGGTTGTTCAGTCCTGCACATTGTACATAATTACTCACAGAGACAAGTCAACTAACTAAAAGCAAACACTTTGATAAGAAATCGGGACAATGTAGTGGCTGGCTTCACCGGACTGAGAGGTCAACCAGCTTTCTGCTTCATTTAAGGTAAATCTCCCTCCTGCGAGAGGCTGTTACACATCGTGCACCAGGGTTGTTCAGGTGGTTGTTTGTAATTAGGTGTTGTAATTTATGTTCTCTGTGACTTAAATCTAACTTACATTAGCAATTCCCTGCCTTACCCTAAAAGCCCTTCACTAATAGCCTAGAGTTGTTAAATCAAATTGTTTGTGTTCCTCCTCGTTGTAGGAGACACTTCATCTCTTAAACTAGATTCAAAGGAAGTGAAGACGAGTGGGACACGGACTGTGATGTTACAGTGTGTCGTCGCAGCTGCTTTGTATTCTGGTCTATTGTGGCTGTTCTGTAATGGATATCTATGGTATGATTGTTGAATGTTAATGCAAACTAGCAGCTCTAGAGAGAAGATTTTGCTCTTTGATTCAGATGGACTGGAACCCACAACGTTTACCACTGCTGTCTTGGACTGTTGGAAGTTGGCACTGCAATGTCACCTTAACTCTGTGTCTTCTAGTGTCAGGCTGCTTATGCATGACAATATAAAACATGCATGCAGCAGCATTGCAGTGACAAGCGAGTTGCCTCCCAATAGGTCTTTAAGTGCTAGTTTAGTTTGTCTCCTGGTCAATAAAAATCACACATCAGCCTCTCTGCTCTGTTTTTCCACTAAATCAATGACACGTTATCAATGACATGACTGGCATTGAAACTAATGTGTGACCCTGCAACACCACCCCCACCTCAGGCCGTCTCCTCCTTAAGCCTCTCGATCATTGACATTCATCTGTGACGAATGGGACCCATCTGCCGACTCTCCATATCGCCTACTTCCATCCCTCCAGGATCGCCTCAAGTAGCCTTGACCTGAGCACCTCCACTGATCCCAGGTGGCCCCTGAAGCATTAACCCCTTCTTTAACATCCAGCTCCCTCTGCAGGAGATCAATTCCCCGTCTCATCCATCCTGTTATCTGCTGCTCCTGGTGATTGATGCGTCCCCCACCTACGTGTTAGCCCGCCAGTCAGATATGGTAATGAAGACGTATGCCCTGGCTGATGAAGAGGCTGATAGAACTGTGGAAAATAAGCACCCATGTGGGACATAAGGAAATACACAGTAAACAGTATTAGCTCACGGTACTGTTTGTTCTAATATATGTAAATAAGATGAACCTTTTTATTGATTCATGTAAAAATCTCAAGTAAACAGAAAAGTTGGAGTGGAGAAATGTTAGAAATGTTACCCTGAGGTGTTGTTACTTTTACTTAAGTAAACAATGGGAGTACTTCTTTCACCACTGGGGAACAGAGTTTTTAGAATAACTCCAGCTCCAAACTCACCACCACACTTGCCAAGCACCACTACACCCCTCATTTCCTCTGAAAGATGTCAAGGAAGCTCAAAATTCCCCAAACAAAGAGAGCTCAACTTCATTTCACAGCATTTACAGGCTGTTATTCAAGGGAACTGTTGTGAATGAGTATGTGTGAGATGGGAGGTGTGTGGATACACACTGATGCATTTTACCCATCTGCTTTCCGCAGTGGTCATTTTTCTCCAAACCCTCGGTAATTATGATCAACCGAGTATTCACAGTGAGCTCGCGCAATCAGCGGCACGACGCAGCTGTCTGTTCATCCCCATCCAACCCCACATAATGTGCCTCCACTTTAACCATAGCTCAGGTGTTTTCTGAAGGCGAACAATAGAGGTAGATGAGGACAGCGCATTAACCTCTCCAATCAAGCGTCATGGTGACGTCTCTGTGTAGAAAACACAGTCAAAAGATACGGCTCGATGTAACATTTGACCACAACAGGAGCATCTAGTGGAATGAAGATGTGCGAACAGTGAAGCCATGAAGACGGAGCTGCAGTCGAAGATACAGTTGCAGGAGATGTTGAGCTTTGAGCTGGTTTTTAGTCCTATTTTTCAGTTCAAAGTGTTTGTTTTTCAGATCAAGCTTGTCATATGTAACTGAATATTTTACGTGTTTAGTTCAGCCCGGCGGCCTCTACGATGAGGGAGGAGAAAATAAGAAACAGGATTGAGGAGGAAGGGTCACGGCTGGAACAGAGATTGGGGTTGAAAAGTGAATTCTGACTGTTATAACTCCTTCTTTTTAAGGTGGTGTAGACAGCAGCACCCCTCTGCCTCTGAGCAGTGCCTCGTTTTTGTTGTTGAGGTTGACCGTCCTCCGCGTGGCAGCGGGGCTGCAGACACGTCTCACATTTGACTGTACTTTGACATTTACAATAAGGTTATGTTCATCAGCTTCTCAGTAGGCCTACTCAGTACATGCACTGAAATAGCATCCAACTAAGAGCTACACTGTGCTGTGCTACACAATAATATGTTTCACCTTATGGCAACGTTTGAGACTTTCAAAATAAGATACACATTTGCAGCAGCACAGTTCAACCTTCTGGCAACTCACGACTGACTCACGACTATATATAGAGATTGATATATATATATATATATATATATATATATATA